>JANHAO010002325.1:0-29073 GCA_026873985.1 Saraca asoca
ATGAAGATTTAGATGATTTATGTGTTAAATTGTATGATTCTTTAGTTAAAACTAAGAAACAATTAACCATTTCTAAGAATGAGTAAGAAATTTTGATCTATAAGGTTAAAGATTTAGAAAAGGAGAATACTAAATTAACTATCTTAGTTGGAAAGGAATTGAACAATGTAAATGTTATAAATCTGAGATTGAAACCTTGACAAAAACATTGCAAGGATTTTTTGATAGCAATAGGAAATTAGAAGATATGCTGTAGAATCAAAAGGCTTCTCACAATATAACTGGTCTAGGATATAGGCAGTAGCATTATAAGAAATCTAAGAGATGGAATCCTACTTACACCACTTGTTTCTACTGCAATCATAAAGGGCATCACATCAGAGATTGTCCATTGAGAAATGGAACATACTTGTTAAAACCAAATGAAAGACTTGTATGGTTACCTAAATCATCTACTGTTAAGAAAATTTCGGTTATGTCTACTAACAAAAATGGACCTAAAATTCAGTAGGTTCCACCAATGCTAGTATAATCTTTATATTACAGGGATGTGAGAGATAAAGCACAAATTTATGATTTTTGGACAGTGGATGTTCATGACATATGACCAAAAACAAGGATAAGTTCATCTGCCTCACACCTATAAATAAAGGTAAGGTGACCTTTGGAGATAATTGTTATAGGCAAAAAACGGCCTCAGGAGGACGCGACAGACCCAAGCCTGATAGAGGCCAAATCATCCAGCTCGCTAAAGATGCCCAGTGAGCTTCACCTCGCTTGTTATCATATAGTGATATGGCGAGGTGATCATAAGATCAGCTTATCAAACAACCAACCACCTTGCTCGAGCTCACTATCTCGTTACAGCAGCATCGAGCTCGCTACAGTGACCTTCTATAACAACCCCGAGCTAGGACTCCCAGCTCAGGATGACAGACACCTTACATGGTACAGCAACGCCGAGTGATGGATGTGTATAAATACAAGTCCACAGCTAACAAGAGGGGCCCACCCCACAGCTTACATCCTACGACAGCCGGATTGTAGCCTTTTACTATCTTTTTTCATTTATTTCTTAGTGTAACATAACTGTAACTTGTAATTAATGCATGTAACTCTTCCTTCCTCTATAAATAGGAATGTATTATTAGAATAGGGGAGGAGCCTGGCATCTTATGAGCCAATACTCTATATAAACAATTCTTAACATTAATAAAATCTTTGCAGTGGATATAGGGTTTGGTACCATCCGGATTTAGCCAAACCATGTTAAAAATGTTACCTCCGTTACACTTCTCCTTCTCTCTTTGCCTTTTCGCACTTCGGAAGCAGTATTGGATCCTAGAACTCTTCTCCCATTGGCCGAAATCTGGTACCCTCTGTACGAACCAAATTTTGACATCAACAATAATTCTAAAGGAAAACTTAAAGGAATTGGTAAGATTGGTAAGTCATCTAATTGCTATATAAATGATGTCTTGTATGTAGATGGTTTTAAACATAATTTGTTAAGCATAAGTCAGTCCTGTGATAAAGGGAATCAAGTTATTTTTAATTTAAATAAATGCTTACTTATGAATGGCAATAACAAACAACTTAAATTTGTATGCCATAGAGTTAATATTGTTTACTTGTTTGATCTTGACTCAGAATTTAAACTAGATTCAGCATGTTTAGTTAGTTTTGATAATGACACTTGGATTTGGTATAGAAGACTAGGACATGTAAATACGAAACTAATTGAAAAATTATCCAAAAAGAATCTAGTATCTGGTTTGCCTAATTTGAACTACATCAAAGATAAGATATATGGTGCTTGTCAGAAAGGTAAATAAGTGAAATCCTCATTTAAATCTAAAAACATTGTTTCAACTTTAAAACCCCTTAATTTGCTTCATATGGACTTAATTGGTCCATCCATGATCCAAAGCAATGGAGGCAACTCTTATGTATTCATGATTATGGATGATTTTTCTAGATTTACATGGACTCGCTTTTTATCTCACAAAAATAACCCATTTCAAGCCTTTAAGAGACTTGCAAGTGTGATTCAAAATGAAAGAGGATGTTCCATTATTTCCATAAGAAGTGACCACGGGAAAGAGTTTGAAAATAAGGACTTCATTGGTTTTTGTGAAATGCATGGTATTAGTCACAATTTTTCTGCACCTAGGACACTATAACAAAATGGTGTTGTTGAACGGAAAAATAGATGTTTGGGTGAAATGGCAAGAACCATGTTAAATTACAACACCCTTCCAAAGTCCTTTTGGACTGATGCAATTAATGCTGATTGCTATATAATGGATAGGGTATTTCTTAGACCTATTTTAAACAAAATACCCTATAAATTATATTTTGGAAGAAAACCTAACATATCATACTTCCATGTCTTTGGTTGTAAGTGTTTTATACATAATAATGGCAAGGATAATCTAGATAAATTTGATCCTAAGTCTAATGAAGGTATATTTATTAGCTACTCTTCATCTAGCAAGGCCTTTAGGGTATATAATAGAAGGACCTTAAAGATAAAAGAATATGTGCATGTTCTCTTTGATGAATTTACTTTAAGTGATCACAGATTAAGTGCAGAGGAAGATCAGCAAGACTAGAGGACCTCTAACTCAACTTTAGAAATTTAGTAAGGTGAATCAAATTTATGTGCTATAAAACTAAGAGAAGAAGAGGAAAACTCTATCGTTCTGGACATTACACCAATCGACTCTCCTCAAAAACTTTGGAAATTCATGGGAAACCATCCCAGAAATCTTATCATAGAAGATGTAACTAAATAGGTAAATTGTAGTAACTTGAAAAATTTCTACAATCGCTCTGCTTTCGTTTCTCTAATTGAGCCTAAAAACATTCAAGAGGTGTAGTATAATGCTCATGCATAAAGTCAAGATCCCTCAAACTATGATAACAGGCCACACAGGAATTCTTTTTAAGTCTCTCTACAATTAACTCATTGGGTAGTTTTCCATTTGCATTGCCATAGAAGAAATGTGCCATCTTTACAAGTCCTACAAACAAAATTTTATAACTATCCTGTTGATTTGTGTAAGGAAAGGTGTAGTGCATTGAAGTCTAGCATACAAAGCCTTTTTGGCCAAACAAGCAAGTGTATGTTGTTCTTGTTATTTTCAAATAATAGGGGTATAATGAAAATGCTAGGAATTATTTGATCAAGAGATACTCAGTTTCACACAAATCCCAAGGTTAAAACCATACAAAAATGTTTTATTAAGGACATTTAAGCAAATAAATAATTACACATCAAAATGTACACAAAGGTTATGTTAGTCTCAATATATAATGACATAAACTTTCCAACAAGAGGACACAAATAAAAATAAGCAATTAAATCTTAGGTTATCAACAAAAATTACATAAAAAGGGTAAAATTAAAGCATAACACTCCTATAAATTGTACCATTGTTGGGATTACAATAGAAATTACAAAAAAAATGGGTAAAACAAAAGCATCACACTCCCATAAAATCTACCATCAACAGGGTTTCCAATTTGCAATCAGTGATTGAAGTAAAAGGTTACTGTTCACTCCACCTAAAGACTTGATTCCTTATAAGAACTACTGACTTAATTTTTTGATTTCTATCAATGTTAGCCAGTGGAACCAAAAAACATAACAATGAGCAGTGACATTTCATTCATAGCTTATCCATTTCAATTAACACCAATGAAGGTTACAAAAGGCAAAGAGGTTACTTATAATAATGAAAACCATACTGTTACATGCCATTTAAGTTAAAAAAAAAAAAAGCATTACCCACCAAAAAATAGGGCATGATTAGATAGCAAAAGTGAACTTAACTCGATTTCAAACACACCTGGTTATATGTTTCTGTCGATGCTTGGCATTGAAGGATAACACTAATAGGTGATATGGATTTTTCAAATGCCAGTGCTTCGGTGATGACAATGGCAATCAAAAGGGTAATACACTTGACTCACCCAAAAAAAATGGTTTGAGATTGATTGATGGTAAATTGGTAATACCATTTGGCTATAGCTACTATTAATCATTTGGAAGAGGGTACCTATTACTATTGGCAATCTTTTACAGGTTTCATCGAGACCAAAAAAATATAGACTTTAAAGGACTAGAAGGATTATGACTCAGGTTTTGAAAATAGATACAAATAATACCTCCATTAAATTATCCCATAAATTAAGCTTAAAAAGATATAGAAATTATAGTTTAATGCATAATTGATTTGAACTTTCTTGATGTTTATTGCATATGATACAAAGGTTATAAAAATAATAATAAACCAATAATACTTGTTTTAAGGAGAATTTTATGGTAAAAATGTCTTTTATATTGTATATCATACAATAAAAAATCTAGACCATCAATTTATTGTCCATAAAATCCAAGCTCTTTGTTAAGGGCAACTTGAAACTTTATAGAGTTTTTTTTTTATTTTGTATCCTTTTTTTATTTTGTTTAGATACCCCTTCTTAATAATAACCCTTTCCATCATCTTTTATTAAAACAAGAAAAAAAATGCCTAATATTTCTCCCTTTAAATGTAAGATCAAATCTTTCTCCCAAATAAATTATTTTAGTTTATTTTTTCCCTTCTTGTCCTCTTTCCCATGGATAAACAACATGATCATTCATTCATCTTCTAGAAACAACATAGCACTAAGATTAAAGTAGAAAATATTTCCCATGATTTAGAAACAATTACCTTTCCAAGACAAAGTCTCATGCATAAAGTCTCATGCATAGGAGGAAACTTCACCTCTAAAATATCAAATCTAAAATAGTGAATGTGGGTTTGGTTCTTACTCTTATGTAGAGTGTCCTTCTTTTAGAATTAAAAGAGATTTTAATGATGGAAATGTCCTTAAAAAAAATTAAAACTCAATAGGTCATCTTTACTTATTCACTCAATTCCTTTCCACATGGCAAGATCCTCACCATGTAAGATTGTTGTATCTTACACAAAATATGACTTTTTGTACCATGAAAATATCCTTGTTTCAAATGTTCAATTTTCATATAAATGTTATTCTTAAAGAGTAAAACTTCTTAATTGACCTCCAAATGAATGTGCATCATGTCATTCTTTTCTAGGCCACCTAGATGATAAAAATTTAAGTTATTTCTATTTCAATACAAAGATTAGAAATAAAGGAGAAATGTTATTGTGCTCTCAGAGCCAAGCATTATGCCTTATAGAAGGGGATTGAGGAAGGGAGAAAGTTGATGAGACTAGTGTTGCTTAAGTAAAATAAGTATGTTAATAGATTCTTAATTGATTAGTATTCAAATTTTAAATAATTATATTTATAATAATTGATTATTTAATTATTAGATAGTTCTATTAATACTAGCTATCTACATTCTTGTCACTTTCTCTCCTTAGTTTGTCAAACAATGATAACCTAATACTAAATCTTATATCCCATTATTTTTTTGAGACTTACACTAAAAAAAGTTGCATATCCTTTATGGTTGTGTAGCCTTTATAATGTGCAAATAACTGCAGAATTTTGTTAGGAATAGTGTCTGACTATCATTACTATTATTTATCAAGGACAAAAGTACAAGTGATGTGATATATACACACAACAACCATTTTGTGAAGAAGGACAAGGTTGGTAATCCACCTTTAATGAGCTTGCCCATTTGACATAAGTTTGGATTAAGACTAGGAATACAAATAAAGGATGAACTTGTGCCTTGTAGCATGACATCTAAGGTGTTAGAAAAAGAAATCAACAAATACCAAGGAAAAGAGATTATGAGAAAAAGATCTTATGTTCCCATCATGTTGATGAGGGAAAAAGAAAAGACCAATTAGTGTTGAAGAAAATAGATTATGCTAGTTTTTTTTTTACCAAAAAATAAAAAAGGTAAGTTTTTTCGAAAGGCTTAAAAACAATTTTGATTTCTCTAAAATATAAATTACGCTATTTCCTCTTATTTTAAAATACTTTATTTTGGAAGTTCCAAAATAAAGTATAGGCTTAATCTTGGTCCTTCAATCGGATTTTCATCTAATTACTATTAGAAAAGCTAACATATAATAAAGTGACGTATTTTATTTACTATATACATTAGCTATTGCCTTCTTCCTTCCTCAAATTTATTTCTATATTATATGTGCAAGAAGACAATATTTCATCATTAGCCACTATATACATGTAAGTCAAAGTATATAAAGTACGCCATGTGGAATAAAATCACTTCTCTTAACTCAACGTTAATTTTTTTGCCAGTAATTGGGAAATTGTTTTAAACTAACACTAATCTGGGAATTTCTTTTCCCCACTACCTTACATTATGCAAGTCAATAACACTTGAAAGATGGCATTGTTGTCCAGTAACCCTATGTCATCATACTTGTATAACTTTTAACTCATTTATATGCTTTTCTAATCAATTTGAAGTTTTGTTATGGCAAATTAAAAATGACATGCCTACTCACTACTCAATGGTGTTACAATTTATTTTTTAAGAATAAATTAAAAAGCACTTCATTAATACAAAATTATTAATTATGTGGATGAGGAATATTATTGTGAGTATTCTTCGTATGTAAGTTAAGTTGCATATTAGACAAAAGGATAATTAAAAACCTTTAGACATATGCCCATACTACTAAAACAAGAGTACATTCCTTCCCTTTTTCTTATAAGACATGGGATAGTAAAACAAGGGCAACAAGAAAAAAATCTAATGTATATTGGACATATTTACACCCAACTATAACTACAAATTTACGTTTTACATTTTTCTAATAAAGGCACATTAGTAACTAAATAAATAAACACCAAAAGACATATAAAAGTCAAGTAAAAGTGTCACACTTCCACAAACTTTTCAATCAGTAGTTTGAGGAAGAACATTTATAGATTCATTTAAAGACCAACTTACAAATTTATTTAAAAAATGTTGTTAATTGAACTTTGCAATCTATTTGAAACTTATTTAATATTTACAGCTCCTATTTCATTTCATATATAAATAACATATTTGCATTACCATTGGAAGTCCAAAAATAATAGAACATTACATTACATTACTAAAATTCATGAAAACCTTAATCACCCAAACAAAAAAAAATAATAAAAGCCTTCCTACTATAAGAAAGCAAACTAGCCTAAAAGGGAACCCAACATTGCAACATAGCATACTACTAACTAAGAGGACTCTTCTTCATCACCAACAATATCAAAATGCCAGAGGTAGCTAATATTGTCTCCACCCACTTTTTGCAAGATTGAAATGCTACACATGCAAAAAAAAAAAAAAATAGTCAACCTAGTTAATTGGCTGACATATACTTGATAACTTAAATATTAATGTATCTGTATTAATTTCATAGTGGAATTACTAGTATGTTGAACAATTTGTTCAACTCCATTTACACCTACTTAGTAACTAGCTAATAATTGTGTCTGTAGTAGACACTAAACAGTAAGGAGATAAGGAAAGAAACAAGCAAAGAAGAGTTGACTTTTAGAAACTAAAAAATAATAAATAAATATTACCTAAGCAATGGAAACAGCCATGGTAGTCAAACATTGTGTCATGTGCCATCATGCATAGGCATCATCAATTTACCACGAAATTCAATTTTGCCCTAAATACTTGTTTCAAGACAACAAATTTGTCAATAGAATAATCAGTTTAGGAAAAGGTTAAAATAAAGCATTGTTTCCACATGTTCACACACAACTAATAGATTTTGTCTTCAAAACAAATAGATTCATCAAGTAATGCTGTTACTATGTTGCAAGTTCTAGTCAAAGAGTTGCATTCATTATTTTTGCAAAATAGAGGCACCAATACCTAACACTCCCGACCTCTATAGTGCTATTTATTCTTTGTTATGAATGTAGTTATATGTGTATGTGAGTAAGTATCTAGTACAGTTAGTATACTTTATGGGAAAGAGAATAGAAAATAGAATCACATTATCGAGAGTTACAAGAAGATAAGAGTAAGGCATAAGGATGTCAATATATAACGAATGAAGTAGTAATAGAAAATTTCTTAGGATAAGGATAATGATAATAAAAAAAAAGAGAAAAGTAAGGACAATACAAAAATAAACCTAAATATTTCTCTTTTTATAATCCCATTTAAAATAAAAGGTATCTAAAGTAACTTTTTGTTTAAGCAAGCTTATTACTTATAATTGATTATTGAAAGATTTTTAAAATGCAACAAAACATTTTTAAAAACATTATAATCAATTATTTGATCCATAATTGATTATTAAGGATTCTAATGGCTATACAAAATAAACACTGTGTAAATTTTATGTATTTTTTGGTTTGTATTTTTCACTTGTGTGCCCTTTTGTAGAAAATTTTAAATGTTTATGCATCCATGTAGTTAGGGGCAAAAATGTCCAACATCTAAGATTTTTTGTCTGGTCTCTTTTGGCCTTTATTTGACCATTTTTTTTACTATAAAATGTAAAAAATTCGTGTGTGTACCCCTTACCTTCTGAAGAATATCTAAAGCTTTCCTTATGTCATGTATGTTCGAAAAATATAGTTTGCATCTTAATTTCCTTGGATGTTCGGATATATTGGAGTCTTAATGCAATGCAAAACCTAGCCTTTAGTGTTTCTTGCATGTTCAAGCTCTTCACATTTTTTGCATGTATTGATCATCTGTCTCTTATTTTTCAAATCTATATGCTCTCTCCTCAGAAGTTAATGCATAATCTATTGTGGTTTTGCTGAATGTTTTGGCCTTTCACCTTTTGAGTATTTTATCTTTAGTATTTTCTTATTAGATATCAACAGTGAACTGATCTCTTCTCCAGTTTGATGCTTGTGAGCAATATGAATGTGCTGACTTTTTTGCTATCTGAAATATTCATGATCATTTTTTTCTGTCTAATCATCAAAATTGTAATTGTAAATAAACATAGTGAGACCCTTGTTCATGGAACATGTATATGGTTAAAGTAGTTGTACTTCTTCAGCTTGTGTCAGACATATTATTAGAGGGAGAGGTAAAATACTATTCTATCAAATGGAGTAACATTATCATATTGTATCCCTATCTTGTGTTGATGTAATGATGACTTTTGTACACCATATTTGAAATGCATGGGCATGCATGTAAATTCATGGTAAGGCTTTTAGGCGATATCTACCAGCTTGTTTCTTGGTAATCACCTTTAACTCACAACTATGTATTTATCAAGAGGAGCAATGAGATGTAATAATTATTCTAATGTAATTAACCTATGGCAAATGGTCTTAGCCAGACAACTATCTATGGTCTAGGTTGTCAACCAATTTAGGTATAAGTATATGAGGTATTTCAAAAACTAATTAAAGATACATAATTCCCATTTTATTTTGTCAACCAAGTTGACATATGCTATACTCCAATTCTTCAAGTGTTGTATGTTCAATTCCTTGATAGTTTATACATAGGTTTACTAAGAGCATCTTGAATGTGATGATTTCACCAATTTGAGCATTTTACCTTCATTATTTTCTATCAAGAAAAAAAGAAAATAGTTAGGAATGTCTAATTTACTTGTGCATGGATATTCATTCCATTCAATGAAGACAACAAACACCAGTTTCTGATGGTTATAAAGAAGGCTAAACATAAGATATGGAGCATTGGTTTCATCCTGCATAGGGAAAAATTCTAGGTCTAACACCATCAAATTCTCCAAGTGGTAAGATCTTAAACTTACTATCCATGGTGTTGGGTGTCATATCTTTTAACCTGGTGAATGTTGTACGGTATTGTCATAAATAGTTATGTTTTACTCTAAAAACTCACTAGTAGAAATGAGCACATTCAGGCTATATTCCTTGAGGAAATGCTATAGGATTAAACATTCTACACATATGGAACGTATCCACCAACTAAGCTATCAGATTATAAGCATGATGTTCCACTAAATTTTCTAAAGCAAAGGCTGAGTATGTACATCTAAAAACTAATACAATTGTTGCATTTTCCTTTTAAGATACATTATACTATGTGGAATAGTGATATACTAAAGGCTACCACTAACATGGCGGTGCCCTTGGATTTGCATCAATGATTGTGGTGTGTGGATTGCTACATGGATGGCCTTGCTTGACACTCATAAAAGTTATTAAACTAAGTAAAAATCTTGTGAAATCCCTACTATTACTTGATTTACATCAAAATATTTTCTCTGATTGTAGCCATGATGGTAGTCGGTGGGCAAGTATGGAAGTATGCAAATGGCATTAGATTTGGTGCAAAAGAATGACAACTTGCTTCGATGTCATATCTTTAACTGAGCACGTGAAGACTTGGAGAAACAGGTAGGTAGGGCTATTAGTGGAAAGCTGACTACAATAGATTCTCTAAAAATATTTGTGTTGCAGGTAATTAGATAACTGGATATGTGTGGGTGTGATTTTATGTCGTGGGAAACATTTAGGAAAGCTATTCCTTTTGCATTGGTTTTATGTAGTGAGGTTTGAAGATGACTTGTTAGGTTGACTACTTTAACACTTCCAATACCGATGATAATAATGACTAGGTGACTTTGTGCAATCATTGTGCCACTAATTAATCTTTCGTTTGGACACTTAAAATTGGAATTTGCTATTGATTATGTTAGTGGAAGACTTTATAATATGTTTTTGTATTTTTTTGCATTCGCGGGTTGAATCATGAAGGTAGTAGGTATAGTTTGAATGATGTGAACAAGAAAATTAACATTACATGTTAGGTGGAATGACCTGGATGTGTGGTCAATCACGAAGTATATAAGTATTTCTTTGAATATATATAGCCATAAATTTTGAGAAATGATTTTGACAATGATATATGGTTATCAATGAAGTTTTCACACTAATCAAATAGAAAGGCTTAGAACTAGCATGGATTGAAAGTTAACAAGATTTGAAAAAATGAAAAAGTGAGAGGTTTAGAAATTTCGGTTTATGTTTGATCGATGTCTCTAAAAATATTGAGAAAAGGGATAAGTGAGAAATAAACACATAACAAAAAGGGGAAAACTGACTTACATGAAACACTGAAATGGTCAATTTTACTAGGAAAAAAATATCCTCTCCTCCTTTTCTTCAGAAAAGAAGAAAAAGAGGGCATGATTTCAAAAGAGAGATAGATATATAAATTTTTTTGTATTGAAATAGTGGGTCTAGAAAAAATTGTAGGTCCCAAAACAAAAATTATCTTTATTTTTCTAAAAATGTTGCGAAAAGGAGGAGAAATATTTGTATACTCTAACTATAGCACATGTCCTCACTCCCGCCATTGCAAAGTGAAAAATTGGTGGAAGAAAAAAAAAAGATAGAAAATAGGCTCATTGGACCCATCATATTATTTTGTTGCAAAGGATAAAAAACTTATAAAAATCTCTGTTATTCCAAAACTACCCCTAGAAGCTTTAGGTAACTATATTAATTTTAAAGGGTGAAATAGTCATTTAATAAAATTTAATTTTTTTCCTCTTTCTTTTCTATCCAAACAAACAAGAAAAGGAAAAACTCTTTTCTTATTTTTATTCTTATCATTTTCTTTCTTTTCATTTTCTTGCCTTTATTTTTTTTTCCTTGCTTTCAAGCAAAGGGTGAAGAAATAATTGGGTATGGGTGGTTAAGTTTGAACATTGGAAAATGAGGTTATGAAAATTATTAAATAGATGGTTAAGTATGGTAGTAAAAAATGAGAAGGAGTGGTGTAAAAGACATTTTGAGATTGAAAATTGGAAAATGAGACTAAGAAGATTATTAAATAAGTGATTGAGTGTGAAGTGAAAAAATAAGAAGAAATATCCTTCATTTCATGAATTGTGCAAGTGGTCGGTGGTTGTGGGAATTAGAAAAATAGTCTATCAAATATAGTTATAAATGGGTAGCTCTTACAAAATTGATTTTCCCATTAAGTCACAAAGATGACAATTATATCAAGGTCAAATAGGGTCAAGTTAAGGGTTTAAGGTTCGATTCAACCACCACTGCACAAATTCATCTTTAATGATATTTAATTTAATACTCTCTTATCATTCCTAACTTATACTCATTCTCTCCATGTGTTTTAGTTTATTTTTTAGACCATTGTCTTCGTTTCCATCAATGAAAAAATGAGGTTTTTGGTAATTATGAAAAGGTTGTTCAAAGGGTCACATCAGATGGCAATGGAGAAACATTAGTATTTAGGTCTAAGTTGTGATTTGTGAGGAAGGCTATGAAGGTGCTTTGGAAAAAAGGGAGAAGTTACAAAAACCAAATATTCCCCATTGAACCATGTCTTATATACACTCTTCTTTTTCATCCGTAAATTTGAAGAATTCTCATAAATGACCTAAATGTTAATTTTTCTCTACTACCACGTGGTGGAGATTATCCAAACAACCTCTCTATGTGAAAATTAGTTAATAATTCACGGTAAGCTAAAAACTTTCCCAATGAAATTGAAGGAGAAAAAACAATGGCATTTTTTAAGGGCTAGAATACAATGCCCAGTCAAAACTTTCTTTTACTTTTTCTCTCTTAAATTTTAGATTTAGAAATTTATATAGTGTGCACGATACTCTTTGAAGCTAGGGAGTAAGGACTTGACTAAAATTCATATTTGTTATACTATATTACTATTTGTGAAAATTGTTGAAATTAATGACTTCTAATATCATAAAAGGTGACGTCTTAGATATTCTTATTCATAGTGAATCCATCTGCCATCGATGTTGTTCATATATATCTAGCTTCCATATTTTTCTTGCTTTTACATATTACCTTATTTTCATTTAGGTAAACATCCTTTGAAGTACAAAGTCATATGAAAAATAGTTTGGCATGAAAACTCAAGCATATTTAGAGGCTTTAAATGCATATCATTTCTAGAGAGAGGATAAGTATTCAGATATTTTCTTACCATTTTGTCAAGTATCAACATATGTCATGAAAGCAATAGGGAGTAAAGGGTTTGTGCTTGGGTTTGGTTGTCCTCTACTATACAATTTTGTTGGCACCTATATACTATACAATTGCCGATATTCTTTAACTTTATATCATTTAAAATTGGTTTGTTGTGTGCCTTTCTATTCTATTCTAAATTTCAATTTTTATCCTTATGTTGGTTCACCTTTTTTCTATGTCATTTGTATCTTACCTATCAATAATGCAATCATAGAGTGAATTGGAGGATGAAATCAAGGATGTTTTAGAATGTGACAAAATGGGGAGATAACTTAGATATGTGTATTATCAATAGATTACTAGATGATACATAGAGTGAACTATTTTGTCCTAATCTACTCAAAATAAAAAAAGATCTGCTTCAACTTGTTGGTCACAAAAAACCAAGACCATCAAAGAAAAGGCCTAAGTCTAAAACGATCACAAAGGCAAAGGCAAGGATAATATTATCATTTTAAACATATAAACTGTTGACGTCAGATTTTGGTAATGATCTAAACTCCAGCCAACAGGGGGATTCTTCGGGATCTCAAACCTTTGTCCAGTTCAAATATAATAAATTAGCAAAAATACACAATGAGAAAGGGAAGATCAGAGAAGAAGACACAAGGTTTTTAATGTGGTTCGGCCAAATTCGGATATCACCGGACCCTATGTCCACGGTAGCATGTTATTATGATGGTGTTTTTTTATAAGGATACAACACTTAGTTTCTCTCCTTTCTATTTTGGCAGAGTTTCTGCCTATTTCTCAAATCATCTCTCTTCTTTTTACAGAAGACTCCTCCTTCATATTTATAGAGGATAGGAGGTTACAATGATAATTACATATGTAGTAAATCTATTACATCAATATTTATTGTACAAGATAGAATATACAGACTAAATCTCCTTTTTCAGCTACTGCAGATTATCTTCTGTAGGCAGACCCCATTTGTCCGTTAGGGCAGGGTATGACTCGGTCTTCTATTTGGCAAGCTCTCAAGTCGCTGATCACACTTTATTAGCCAGGTCGTTTAGCCTATGGGCGTACCCGTCCTTGGGATGGAAAGGTCAAGCTCACTTTGCAGTGTACGAGCTTGAGTTGACGAGGTTGCTTCGCGATGCAACTTGGTGACAAAGTGATCTGGATGTTCTTCAGGCTAGTCCTTTTGTCATTCTCAGACTGTTCGCAAGCCCGTTCAAGTCGAGCAATTTTCATATATAACATAAGCCCCTCTAACTCTCAACTCGCGCTGTGGGTTAGGAGTTAAGACTTTTCAATTTCTGATCAATCAAAGTCTTCTCCTGAGACTATCATTTCATCTACACTAGGCCATGTCTCTTATGGCACGTGTCCATTAGTTATTGCTGAGTCGATCTTGGCCTTTTTTGAGGTAATAAATGTTGTCAGTTAGGGGGATGAATCTGGATCCTTCAATGGAGCTGGCCCTGGCTCTATATATAAGGGAGAGGGTATCCCTTTTGTCACTGCACTGAGCAAACCATGGATTTCCTAATAAATCACCACCATTTCTGGCATTCTATCCTTCCATGGAGGCACGTATGGTCTATTGCATAAAGAGTTTGGAAGACTCGACTTCTCTGCTAATATGGAGAGATCTCATATGGATCTCAGATTGCATTCTCTCGGCTCTACCGTAAGGCAATTGGTCAACCGGCTAAGCTCCTAGTGCTTTCTAGTTTGTTTCCTTCATCAGGAGCGAGAGGCCAGAGGAATAAGGAGCTGCAGTGCTATCACTAATTGTGCATTGGAAAGGAAAATTGAAGGCCTCGATGGCACACGAGCTCCAGTCATCCAGAGTACGGACCTTCATGGCCGGTCCCTCTTCTTAGTCATAGGTTTTCCCTTTTGTATTTTGGTTAGCCTGTATCCTGAGCTTTCTGATGCATATTTGCCTCGTTGAGGTCTTTTAATGAATAAAGCTTCAGCTTCTTTCTGCAATTTTTCTCTATAGTCTTTATTTCTCATGTAAACATTTTGGTTTGAACAATCTTGTGCGACCTAAACATGATCAGAAGATAGCATGAGTTACAGGTTAGAGCAATCCCATGCTCGAGCTGATCCTGTGGCCAAATAAATAGACAAGTTAGTATGAAATCATAAAATAATGAGATAAGTTCGTAAAAAAGCTACGAAATAATTTAAGTTTGCATGAGAGCTGCAAAATTAATAAGTGAGTGATCTCGTGCTCGAGCCAATCTCATGGCCAAATAGATAGGATCGTATGAGAGCTATAAAATTAATAAGTTCTCATGAGAGCAATGAAATTAATGAGCTCGCATGAGAGCTATGAAAGTAATGAGTTCGTATGAGAGCTACAAAATTAATGAGTTCACATGAGAGCTGTAAAATTAATGAGTGAGCGATCTCGTACTCGGGCCGATCTCGTAGCCAAATAAAAGGGTGACTGATCTTGTGGTCGGGGTGATCTTGTACCCAAATAAAAGGGTGACCAATCTTGTGGTCGGGCCGATCTTATGCCCAAATAAAAGGGGTGCCAGTTAAGCGAACCACCTATTCGAAGAAAAATAAAAAATTAGTAGTCGTATTCAAAATGTTTGCATAATTTACAAAAGACTACACAAGTTTAAAATATCATCATGATAGTAGGAGACTGTTCTTGCTCAAGATCCTGTCGAGATGGTCCAAGTTGCTGCCTGGAAGGCTGCACAACATAGTCATACAAATGACCTCTTTTGATGAGATCTTCAATAGCATCTCTCAGCACCCAACACTCTGAGCTAACATGCTTGAATTCATTATGGTAAGTACAGAACTTCCCTCAGTTGAGTCTAGACTTGCTGGGAGTCTTCAAGGGTGAGGCTTTTCAAAATCCTCATTGTCCCTTTCCATTGCAAAGATCTTGTCCTGAGCATCTGACTGGATGCTGTAAGTGTTGTGATGACCTAAAAATAGGGGTCGATCATCCTTTCTCTTTTTAGCGAGTTGGCACTCGAGGCTGTCATTCGTGTTCCCACGGTTACTCCTCTTCTTGTTTTGGGTCAAACTATTAGCCTCGGGCTTCTATAGACTGAAAGTCTCATCCCATCTGATTTATTTCATGGCCCACTCATAGAATTTACCCAGGTTACTAACTGGGGATTTGTACAAATTCTTGAACATCTTTCCATCTCTATGGAGTCCTGTCAAGACGGCAGTCAGGATAGCCTCATCCAAGGGCTTTTCGACATTGTTGACCTCATGCCTGAAGTGAGTAGTATAGTCTTTTAGCATTTCGTGCTTCCCCTGAAAGACCATAGCGAGGTGGCACGGAGGTGTAAGCTACTTCCTCAACACTCGGTACAGATCGATGAATTTTTCTTGGCATTCCTCCCAACTGCTGATGCTATGAGCTGAGAGGTTCCTGAACCAAATTCGAGGGACTTCACCCAAAATAGCAGGGAACATGTGGCACCTGATTAAAGGGTTGCAAACTTGTAGATCCATCTGGATGTTGAACAGGTCCAGATGGTTATGCGGGTCACTGTCTCCATTGTACAGCAGAATGGCTGGGACTTTGAGCTTGCATGGGAGGGGTTCCTCCATGATTTCTCTAGAGAATGGGGATTGCTCCCCAAAGTGATCTTGATCATTTTGAGCTTGGGGGTGTTCCTCCAGATGCTTGACTCTTTGAAGGAGATTTTCCACTAAAACGTCCAAGCCCCCCTTATTTTTGGCTAAAGAATTGGTGGTTTGGTTCATGTTCCGGCTATGTAGATGGTGATGTGAAGTCTACTCCCGATTAGCTTCACTAGAATGTTCAAGTTTGGGTGTGGTGGTTTTGGCCTGCCCCTGCACATTCTGGGTTTGTGCTTGCACTAACATTATAACTATTTTAGCTAACTTTCCCATCATGTGCTCAAGTTTCTCCTGATGCTGGAGCCAGGTTTGTGGTCTGTCGATACAGTTGACGGTGAGAACTAGGTGGAGGGGCACCAGTAGTTGCTCTAACAACAAGAGCAATAGATGAGTCTGTTGTAAAGACATGACCATCTAGAGGATGGGGTGTGTATTTGAAGCTCTAGTGGCTCTTTCCTTAGCCATTGCAGTAGGAAACAACTAGAATAGGTGAGATCCCCATAGATAGCACTAAAATGTTGACATTAGATTTTGGTAATGATCCAAACTCCGGCCAATGGGGGATTTTTCAGGATCTCAAACCTTTGTCTGGTTTGAATATAATAAATCAGCAAAAATACATAACAAGGAAGGGAAAAGCAGAGAAGAAGACACAAGATTTTTAACGTGGTTCAGCCAAATTCGGATATCACCGGACCCTATGTCTATGGTAGCGTATTATTGTGATGGTGCTTTTTTACAAGGATACAACACTTAGTTTTTCTTCTTCTATTTTGGTAGAGTTTCCGCCTGTTTCTTAGATCTTCTCTCCTTTTTATAAAAGGCTCCTCCCTCATATTTATAGAGGGGAGAAGGTTACAATGGTAATTACATATACAGTAAATTTATTACATCAATATTATTTTACAAGACAGAATATACAGACTAAATCTCCTTTTTTAGCTAATACAGATTGTCTTCCGTAGGCAGGCCCTATTTGTCTATTAGGGCAGGGTATGACTTGGTCTTCTGTTTGGCAAGCTTTCAGGTTGCTGATCACATTTTATTGGCCAAGTCATTTAGCCTGTGGGCGTACCCGTCCTTGAGGTGGAAAGGTCGGGCTCACTCCGTAGTGCATGAGCTCGAGTTGATGAGGTTGCTTTCCGATGTGACTTAGTGACAAAGCAATTTGGATGTTTTTTAAGCTAGTCCTTTTTTGCTCTCGGATTGTCGACAAGCCTGTTCAAGTCGAGCCAATTTTCGCATATAACATAAACCAAGTAAAGAAAAACCTAACAAAGAAAAGAGCCAGATCATAAAGTAGGGAAAGAAATTTAATGAAGAAAGTAAGTTTCCTAGCAATATCTCTTTTATGACATTCTGATATGTTTAAAGTCTATTCAATCTTATTGTTTATGATCTTTTTTATACTCCCAGCTTAAGGCAAGGCTTTGCTTTCTCAAGATAAACTCCATAAAAATAAAGAAAACATGGTAAAAAGCTTATTGGCAAAATTAATGTAAAGAAGCTTTCACACTTGTTGCTCTTAATTTTTTCATTCTTTAAGTTTTCCTCTTATGTATGTAGAGCTTGCTTTATATAGTTTAGCAACATATTTTTTTTCTATCTAATAGGGTTGTATTTTCCCATTATTTGTTGTTTTGGCATAGTTTATGATTGTATATTATACAATTCCTAATCATACCAAGTTGTACTGAATTTTATGGTTTGTCCACAGTTAATCAAATAATATAGCAAGTACATGTGATTGCTAGAGATTTCTTTGACATAATGTATCCTCATTGTCACTTAGTTTTTTTTAATTTTTTTTATTTTTCAGTTCAAAATGGTTATTTGCTGTATTTTGTGATTGTGCTTATCACAATTCCTAATCATATTTTGATATGTGCTTCATACTAAAATGTTAGACAAATTTAATCAAAATTGAATGTGGAAATGTGGAATGTAGTAAGATCCAACAGCATTGGTTAATGTCATATATGTGGTAAAACATTAGCATTTGCAATAATTGGCATGCCACTGCATCTACAAATGTACGCATTTTATATATGCCAAACATGGGAATATAAGCACATGTTTTAAGATGATGTTCAACAGATTCCCATTTCCTGGATCTTCCTTGAAATTTGCAAGTTGTCAAAGAAAGGTGATAAGTTTGAACTAAAAATTGCAATATGAAGAATCCTAATCAATTGAAATATCACAGGTTGGAGATTACTATGGTGGAGTGTAAGAATGATAAAAGTAACTAATACTTTTCAATTTATTAGGTATTAAAAAGTATTTATTTATATAATTTTAAAATTAAAATATGA
Source organism: Saraca asoca (assembly GCA_026873985.1). Taxonomy (NCBI): domain Eukaryota; kingdom Viridiplantae; phylum Streptophyta; class Magnoliopsida; order Fabales; family Fabaceae; genus Saraca; species Saraca asoca. The sequence goes on from JANHAO010002325.1 coordinate 18,846, forward strand.
ATTATTACAATTTATAATTAAAAAAACTTGACAGGAGCATTTTTGAACAATTTTCAAGATTCTTAGGAACATGAAGATATTAGGTTTGGTTAGATAGAATAGGAATGAAAAATTTGTTTGGTATAGACTATGGAATTGGAATGCCCATTCCTTAAGGAATGGTCATTCCATCAAATGATGGAATCTTCATCTCATCAAAAAAGTAATGAAATAAATCATTCCATCATTTATGCAATGGCCTTTATAAACACTTTTCCATCATATATTTCACATATCCCAAAGTTATCTTTATTTTTATGAATAATAAAATAATGTCTTCTTTTTAGTACTTTTATATATTTTGATAATTATACTTTTGATAATATAATTTAGAATAAGATATTTCTATATTATTTATAATATAAATATGATTTACTATACAAAAATATTTAACATAAAATAAAAATCAATGAATTAAAATTTATTAATATATAAGAAGAGTCAAAATTAAGAAAAGAAGACTAACATATTTAAAAAACAAATCAATGTCAACCCATCAACAAACGCTAAAGATTTTTAAAGCATTAAATATTTTTGTACTATTTTTATATAAATATTTTATTATTTTTGTTATAAGGGTATCATTATAATTAATTATTTTTTCCATTATATTTCTATAATATTTTGATGCACCAAACATAAAAACAGAATGGAAGGCTAATTCCATTCCTAACTATACTAAACATAATTATAAAATGACAACTCCAATCCATTCCATCCAACCAAATGTAACATGAGATGTGAACCAAACATGTAAATATAACATATCTGGAATCTGACAAAATATTTCCAAAAATATTTACAGTGAACCAAACGTAAGAATGACAACAATTAGGTTCTTAAGAATCACATTTCTTAAAATGTGCATTTTTCTAGAAATGAAAGATTCCATGAACCAAATACCATGTAAATATAAAACATTCTCATCCTTATGTTCTTTCATTCATTAGTCTTTACTTTCCTTCCAATTTTCATTTCTCTCTATTTTCCCTCCTACCAAACAACAATGGCGAAGAACAAGGGAAACTCAAACAACACTCATTTAGCAATCACTTGAGTAACACGAAGTCAAATTTGGAGGCAATGTAGGATGTACGGAAGAAGAGTTCCAAGTGATATAGGGGTTTTACTTCAAGACCCAGTTTTATCCCGAAACCTCAAGAGCATTCATATGGATCTAACGTGTGTATAGGAGTGTATGAGTAATTAGAGGAACACTAGAAGAACTTGAAACCCTTAAGAGGTATTCCAATACTATAGGTCAATTTCCCCTTAACAAGGCAAAAGAAGTGAAGGAAATCTCACGTCAAATCATTCTCAATGACAACCATCCAAACAAGAACCTGATAGGCCTACCTTTTTGAATTTAAGGGATAGAAAGGAGCTCTCCCATTTACGACCCTCAAATCCACTCCACCAAAATGCCAAGAAAACCTTGTTGAAACTGATGCAACTTTGGATAGTCTTTACTTGTCTTCGAACCATCAACCTAACTTTGCCAAGAGGGAAGTTGAAGTTTTTTTTTTTTGCGGCAGGAGAATGTCGCTTGACCAAACATGTAGGTTTTCTAGAACTTAACTTGATGAATCTACAATAGGAACCATTTGATATATGATTTTAACTGATTGCCTCCTAACTACCATTCACCAAGGTGGAAATGACCAAGATTTATAGCTTTGTAAAAGGAATCTAGCTAATGTGGCATGAAAAGAGAGCAGAGGTGGAAGTGGTCAATAAGATTGGAGAGGAGATTGACACCATAGTCAAGGTAAGCCCTATTGCTTCTCCACCTTGGTTTCTTGGTGGAATTTATGCTAGCCCTAAATTAGCCTATAAGATGAATTCCTTTATGAATTTGAGAAACATTGCATCTTGCATGATATGCTTCATGTGTTATCCTAGTTGTCATTGATGCACTAATCCTAGTTATGTCTATATAGCAGTTCTAGTTGATGATGGTAGAAGATTGTTGTTGAAGCTAGGCTTACCAAGGCTTTGCCGCATCTACAAGGAAGCAAATGGGGTAGTAGTCTTTTTTGGCAAAATTTGCAACTACTTTAAACTATGCGAGGAGAGATTCTACCTTCTTGTCCCTATCAAAAGAAACTTTTATAACACGACAGGAGAGAGTGACACTATATTATGAGATCCAAAATCAATTGAATCTCACGTAAGAGGATTCTATTTTTCTTTTTGTGCCACTCTCTTTTCTCTTGATTGAAAATTTTCTTGTCACGCAAGTAGGAAAGTAGACTCTCTCCCTACAGGACTACTCTAATCTTGTTTTCTAATTTATGTAGGACTAATCTAATTTTTTGCTAATGCCAACCAATCCACAATCATGTTTGTTTTACCTTATTCTACCAGACCATTTGTAAATATTGCAATAGAATTACTTGACACATTACATGAAAATGCATTGCCTTAATTCACATAATAATAGGGATTTATTTTGCTTATATGGTTTCAACAGTGTTGTTGTGTAGTGACTGCACTATCAAAAAGTAAATCTATATGTTAGGTCACTGATTAATTACTAACTAGTCAATCTTGTGGTTGCCTTGCTGGTACCTCACATGTCACCAATGAATGGCCAAGGAAAATGTGTTGTGCCTAATCTTTGAAGCTTGCCAAGCATTGCCCTGGTTTTTAACATTTTTTTTAATGATTTCCACTATTTAAGTATATCTCCCATTCATTCAACTTGAGAAGATCTCCATCATTCAGGTGAAAACTCATCGTTTCACTTAAGTGGTTTTTATCCTTCTTCTTCTCAAACTCACATTTTGTTGTTTTCTTCTTATGTCTTAAAGGGAGTGTTAACGTCGGATTTCGGTTCGTACAAAGAGTCCTGGAATCCAGCCAATGAGAAGAGTTTGGGGATCCAATGCTGCTTCTGAAGTGTAGAAGGAGTTAATCCGAGAGGAAGAAGGAGAGGGAGACACAGTGTTTTTAACGTGGTTCGGCTAAATTCGGGCGACATCAGACCCTATGTCCATGGTGGAGATTTTATTAATATATTGAAAAATGATTTTAGTAGAGTTTCTACTTACAGAGTTTGGCCTCTCCCCCTTTTCTAACAATGCAATTCTATTTATAGAGGAAAGAGAAGCTACATGCATTAATTACAAGCTACAGTTGTGTTACATCAAAATATAAATGGAAAAGATAGTAAAAGACTACAATTTGACTACTGCATAATGTAGACTGTGGAGTGCGTCCCTTTAGTCAGCTGTAGACTTACGTCTATCTGCATCTGTCACCTGGCACTGCTTTACCATGTAAGGTGCTTAGCGTCCCGAGTAGGGGTTCCTGGCTCGAAGTCGTCATGGGAACCGCTGTAGCGAGCTTGGTATTACTGTAGCAAGATAGCGGGCTCGAGCAGGGTAGTCAGCTATATGATGATCTAGTCTTATGATCATCTCGCTATATCGCTGCCTCGCAGCGAGCGAGATAAGACTTGCTTTGCGAGATGATATTAGGACAACTTCATTGTACTGCTTTCTGATGGAGGGTGAAGCGAAGCTTGCTAGGCGCCTTTGGCGAGGCGAGCGATCAGGCCTCGGGCCTACCGCGATCACTTGGGGTCGATTTTTTCCTATAACAGAGAGCTACTCTCATTCTCAACAACAAATTAGCACACTAAATCGAATATTTAGAAAATGGAAGTACATAGTAAGTCAAAAATCTTTAACTACTCCCTTCCTCATTTCCTCATATTTTCACTTTTCAATCAACTAACTCTTGTATGCTCACTTTTCAATCAACTAACTCTTGTATGTCAGTTGACGTGTTAACTAATATTAATCTCTTCTAAATAATCTTAAGAGAACGCTTTCTATGTTGAACTACCCATTGAAAATTTTATTATTAGAGTGGTTTTCTATAGAATGGAATTTGAATTGATAAGCAACAATGATAGGATGGAAGGAATTTATATCACACATATTCTTTTAATTTTTATATATTGTTTATATTTTGTAATTTTTAAAATAGTTTTATTTATAGAAAGTTTAAAAAATAGTTTGCTGCAACTTTTGTATGTAGATTTTATACAAAATTTTAAATTATAATATTTTATATACAAAATTGTGATTTACAAATCTTAGAGTACATACTATAGAATTAACTTGTTTATTTGGTATATTTGTTAGAATCCTCAATCATCAATTATAAGTCCAAAAATTGATTATATAGTCTTTTTTTTTAGCTAGTTTTGGTTCACTTTTAGAATTTTCAATAATCAATAATAGGCAATAATCTCGATTAAGCTAGAAGCTATCCAATAATAACTTTTACTTTAATCGAAATTATATGAAAAGAAAGATTAATATTTATATCCATATTAACCTTATTTTTCTTTAATTTCCTTTGTCTTCATTGTCCTCATCCCTATAATGACAACAAAAACTCTCATTCATTCTCTTTTTTCATTCTCTTTTTTAATAATTTAATATTAAAAAGTGATTTTTCTATACATCATTCAAATAAAAATAGAATTAATTATCAAAAGATGTAACTTCTTGATGTCGGATTTTGGTGATAACCCAAACTTCAGCTAACGGGGGATTCTTCGGGATCCCTGACCTGTAACCAGTTCGAGTACAATAAAACTGGAAAACAATCAAAGGAGAAGGATGGAAGAGCAGGGAAGGGAGCATAAGATTTAACGTGATTCAGCCAAATTCGAAAATCACTGGACCTTACGTCCACGGTAACATGTTATTGATATATTGTTTGTACAATGCTCTATCTCTATTTTTATAGAGTTTCGGTATGGTTGAATGAGCTCTATCCTACAGAGGGGCTCCTTCCTCATATTTATAGAGGAGAGGAGGCTACAATAGTAATTACATATGAAGTAAATTTGTTACATCAGTATTTATTGTACAAGATAGAAGATGTAAACTAGATTTCTACTTTTGACTGCTGCAGGCCATCTTCTGCAAGTGGGGCCCCATTTGTCCATTGGGGCAAGACATGATTTAATCCTTCTATCTAGCGAGGCTTTGGTCATAGGCTATACTTCGTCAAGTCGCTTGCCTGACCTTGGGAATAACGAGTTTAAACCCACGCCCTTGGGTATAAGTCAAGGTCGACGAAGTCGCTTCATGACGTGACGAAACAACCCTGAGCACTGCTTGAGCTGATCCTCTCGCTAGTCTCAGTCTTATCACAAGTGCTCTCGGCCCTAGCCAATTTTCACATATAATTTAAGCCCCCCAACTTGTAGCTCGCTCCGTGGGCTGGGAGTTGAGACTCTTCAATTCTCAAATCATCAGCCTTTTCTCGAGACTGTCATTCCATCTACACTAGGCCATGTCTTTGTGACACGTGTCCAGCGACTATTGTTAGGTCAACTTAGCCTTTTTCGAGGTCATTAATGATGATGGTTGGGGAAATGGTTCCAGATCCTTTAGTGGAGACATCCCTGGCTCCATATAAGGAAGTCACAACCCCCTCTGCTTCTTCATTCAAGCTATGGAGTTTCCTGATAGACCCCCACCATTTCCGGCATTTTGGCCTTCATCAGAGGCATGTATGGTCTGCTGCATATGCAACTCGAAAGACTTATCTTCCCTGGTAACATGGAAGGATCTCGCATGGATCCTAGACTACGCCATCTCAGCTCCGCCGTGAGGTAATTGTTCAGCCAGCCAAGCTCATGGGGCTTCCTGCTGTGCTTTCTTCAAGAGGAGCAGGTGGTCAAAGGTGAAGGGATACAACATTGCCACTGATTGTGCATTGAAAGAAGAAAGCTGCGACATGTGGTCCCTAATAAACTGAGGCGCGGCTCCCCAAGGCCGGCCCTTCTTCTTAATCATAGATTTTTCCTTTTGTATTTGGTTTAGTTTGTACTTAGAGCTTTCCGATGTAATACTACCTTGTCAAGGCCTTTCAATAAATAAAATTACTTTTCTACCAATTCTATTTGTTATTGCCATGTTCTTTTAGCAAACGTTCTGGTTTGAACCGTTTGAGCGACTAGCACATAAGCGATCTCGTGCCTGGGTCGATCCTGTGGCCAAGTAAATAGATAAGTTAGTATACGTGGGAATAAGTTAGCATAAGAGCTGCGACTTAATTAAATTCGCATGAGAGCTACAAAGTTAACAAGTGAGCGATCTCGTGCTCGGGCCGATCTCGTGGCCTATATAGGTAAGTGCGCATGAGAGCTACGACTTAATTAAGTTCGCATGAAGGCTGCGAAGTTGACAAGTGAACGATCTCATGGCCAAATAAAAGGTGACCAATCTTGTGGTCAAGGCGATCTTGTGCCCAAATAAGAGGTGACGAATCTTATGGTCAGGGGATCTTGTGCCCAAATAAGAGGTGATCGATCTTATAGTCGGGGCAATCTTATGCCCAAATAAATGGTGATCAATCTTGTGATTGGGATGATCTTGTGTCCAAATAAAAAGTGACTGATCTTGTGATCGGGACAATCTTGTGCCCAAATAAGTGAGTTTATTTTGAGCGTCTCCATGCCTTAGCAAGCCCGTAGCTCAACTGGCTAAGTGAGTTTATTTTGAGTATCTCTATGCCTCAGCGAGCCCATAGCTACGCTGGCTAAGTGAGTTTATTTTGAGTATCTCTACGTCTCAACGAGCCCACAGCTACGCTGGCTAAGTGAGTTTGTTTTGAGCGTCTCCATGCCTCAGCAAGCCTACAGCTCAATTGGTTAAGTGAGTTTGTTTTAAGCATCTCCATGCCTCAGCGAGCCCACAGCTCAACTGGTTAAGTGAGTTTATTTTAAGCGTCTCCACGCCTAAGCAAGCCCGTAACTTAACTAGTAAAGTGAGTTTATTTTGAGCATCTTTACACCTCAGTGAGCCCGCAGCTCAACTAGTTAAATGTTCGTCAATTCTTCTTCGGAATGAGCTCCGGGGGACCTCAACAGGATCAAGGATCATTGTTGGCATAAAGTACGGAGTTTCTAGTAGGATTTGTGATATGTTGACCGCATGCGAGCTGCGAATATTGCCAGCACTCGAAAGCAAAGAGAATAGAATGAATGACATTAAATCAATCGGCAAATTAATCGATAAGTGACTTTTAGCAAAATTAAAGGAGTAACAATTACATTTGCCCTGAAATTTGAAATACAACATCAATACACAATCTAGACTGAGCCCCCCGGCTCTTGGTTAGTATTATGCTGAGAAGACTGGGGCAGCTGCCTTGAGGGCTGTACCACATAGCCCCTTAGGCGTCCCTTTCTGATCAAGTCCTTAATCATCTCCTTGAGGGCCCGACAATTTGTTGTGTCATGACCAGCTAGAGGGATACCAATAGCATCTCTGATGACGGGAGCAGTTGACGAGCTTGCCATCGAAACATGACCATCTGAAAGACGGGGTTGCACATTCGAGGCTCTGGTGACTCTTTCCTTGGCCATCGCAGTGGAAATGAACTAGAACAGGCGAGATCCCCACAGACGATGCCAAAATATTGACGTCGAATTTTGATGATGACCCAAACTCTGGCCAACAGGAGATGTTTTGGGATCCCTGACTTGTAACCAATTCGAGTACGGTAAAATTGAAAAACAATTAAAGGAGAAGGAGGGAAGAGCAGGGAAGGGAGCATAAGATTTAACATGATTCGGTCAAATCCGGATATCACCGGACCCTACGTCCATGGTAACATGTTATTGATATATTGTTTGTACAATGCTCTATCTCTGTTTTTGTAGAGTTTCGGTATGGTCGAATGAGCTCTTTCCTACAAAAGGACTCCTTCCTCATATTTATAGAGGAGATGGGGCTACAATAGTAATTACATATGTAGTAAATTTGTTACATCAGTATTTATTGTAGAAGATAGAAGATGTAGACTAGATTTCTACTTTCGGCTGTTGCAGGCCGTCTTCTATAGGTGGGGTCCCATTTGTCCGTTAGGGCAAGATATGATTTAACCCTTCTGTCTGGCGAGCCCTTGGTCGTAGGCTATACTTTGTCAAGTCGCTTGCTCAACCCTGGGAATAGTGAGTTTGAACCCGCACCCTTGGGCATAAGTTGGGGTCGACGAAGTCGCTTCGCGATGCGACGAAACGACCCTGGGCGCTACTCGAGTTGATCCTCTCGCTAGTCTCAGTCTTCTCACGAACGCTCTCGGCCCTAGCCAATTTTCGCATATGATATAACTAAACATAAAGTAGATTATATATGATTAATTATTTAAAAATATATTATTAATGCTAAATTATATTTGTTTACCTTATAACTTTTATTCAAAATTTAATAATATTCACTAATTTTTATTTGGACTAGTTTTACCCTTTAATTTTCAAAATAAATGCAATGTCATATACTTTGAAAAATTAGTTATTTTTAAGATAGCAAAATCCTACTTGATTGAATGGTAGACTTACTGGACTATGAAATTTTGTCTGAAATAAAATCCTTTCATTTTAAAAAATAATTGCATTTTCATAAAAAAAAAATGTTCATTTTAGATTTAATTTATTTCCAATGTCAATGCTAACTATTTCTTAACGTTATTAAAAAAAAAATTATCCTTGCCCTTTATCAAATAGGGATTAAAATTTTAAAACTAGTTAACAAACTATTCAATCAAAGAAAAAAGAAAGAAGAAAACACAAAACGAGAAATTCCTACAAAGGGTCCCCTATGTTTGCGTTAATTTGTGATATTTCCATCAAGACCCTTTCAATGCAAAAGTAGTACACTACCTCCTCGTCATTCATAATCACAAACAAGCTCTAAGAATCCACAATAAAGAGTGAAAAATTTTGTGTTATAATTTAACGAAGGAAACTATGTCATTTTAAATTTGGAGAGTAAAAAGCTCTCTTATTAATCTACACGATAGCTTTCTATAATCTAGTCAGTATTCTATTTGATCATGTATGATTTCATCGTTGAAATAAGGATTAATTTCTCAAAATGTCTAACATTATACTAATTTTAAAAATTAAATATACAATTGATTCAAATAGAAATTAATAAATATTATTAAAATTTAAGTAAAAATTAGAAGATAAAAATATAATTTTTACTATTATTAATAATCAATTATATTTATAATCAATTATCTTATCCATACAACAAATAAGCTTGTAATAACAAAACAATACTCCAGTTATCCCACTTTGTATTTGATTATGAAAGAATATTAAATCAGTAATTTCAAGGAGAGTTCAAATAAATTGGTTATTATCATTATTAAATATTATTTTTTAATTTCAAAGGAAATGAATAAAATAAAAACTATAAACTTGAATGTAAAATAAATTATTTAACGATAAAAATATTCAACTTTTAATTCTTTAAATTAATTTAACTAATAAAATTTGTTATCTTTTCTTACTCATATTTTATATTCAATTGATAATCGCAAAAAATCAAATAAAAAAAAAATCAATCTCTTCTGACTTTAAGGTTGCCACAAAATTATTCAAATTAAATTAAGTAAATTCATCGGAAACTGAAACTAAAAGTTGTATTTGTAATTTGATCCGATCAAAGTGCTAGATATAGAATGTGGTGGGAAGCACATGGTGGATTGCGGTGCCCATATATTGGTCGGTTGTGGCGGTCACTATGAGCCAAGTGATGGCGTGTGGACGACTAAGCCACTAAATCACAGTCTTAGGCATCTCAACAATTCTATTCAAATCATAGACCCCTTTTTTTTTTTGTATCCCATAAAGCCATTTTCTTAAAAAAAAAAATAAAATTAAACATAGAAAAATGGGAAAAATCAATTTGTTTCCTAAAGAAGCTAACATGATTTTTGGAATTACATTCAGAGAGATCTGATCTCTGTCCCCCTCCCCCCCCCCCTTCTCTCTCTCTCTCTCTCTTCAATCTATACTGTCTTCAATTCACTTTTTTCTATTTATCAATCTAAAAAATGGACCAAAAAGTTGTAACTGACATGAGAATTGAGAATCAATCATAGTTCAGTATTTCAATAATTGCATCATGTAAAATTTGTGGGTAAAGGAATTGTTTCTCTCACTCTTTTTTTTTTTTTAAGCGAGCAGAGTTGTTTCTCTTTTTAATATCTCATGTTGGAGTTTAATGCCTCGGAATTAGTAGTTTAAATTTAACAGTTTTAATCTTAAATTTAATTGTGTGGTTATACAGGTGCAAATAGATGAGGTTGGGTTAAGTTTCAGGAGTTGTTTGATTTGTAAAATGTTCTATAGAAAATGTAATTT
>JANHAO010002326.1:0-29237 GCA_026873985.1 Saraca asoca
CTGGATCAAATTGAACAAGATTTTTAGGAGCTCTTTGCATAAAAGGAAACACCTACACAATAGAAACAAGGAGTAAAAGTAGCAAAAGAAAAGATTAGAAATAAAAATAAAAGAAAGGATTTAGATCAGCTTTATTGCAACACAAACTAATATTGACACAGAAAAGATCCTCGACAACGGCGCCAAAAACTTGATATGTTATTTTCTGCAAATACACGATGTAGTTGTAGTAAATTCTAGTGAATACGGGTTGAATCCCACAGGGATCTCATTATCAATTACCAAAGTTCGTAATGTAAGTTGACTAAATTAAGTAAGAATATCAAAAGTAATAAGGAGACTGAATGAAATAGCAGTAAATAAATAATAAGCAAAGTGCAATTATAAAAGCCTAGGATTGAGGTTTCACCATACTTATGATCTTCAACAATTAATTAAAATCTTTCCTATTATGATTACTTGGATAATTGAGGATGGTTTAGCCTAAATTAATTACTAGCCTTTTACAAGGTCTAATAATAGTACTTAAATCAACCTAATTATCTACTTTCTTGGTTTAGATTAATTTAAGCCCTTTAAGATTTATGCAAACCAATTCAAATCCTAAAGAAATTTAATCTACTTTTGTGATTAAAATCTCTTTATTCAACTGTTAGTTTTCCAGTGATAATCTTCTCCTTTCGATACTTCAACTATCTACCTACGACAAGACAAAATATTGGCCAAATACTTTATCAAGAACATAGTAGGCATAATAGTTGAATTAATTTAAAATAGGTAATCACAATAAAAAATCAATCAACAATATCAAAGAATCATAATTGGGTTATTCTCAATCCTAGAATAAATATCTACTTAGACATGATAGAAATAAAAATCAAATTCATTCATGAAAAGAATTGCATAATGTTTATAATAAAGGAGGAAGAAGAAAAGATGAAGTTGAAAGAAGAAAACTCAGATGAAAGATAAACTAGGATTCTTGCAACAACTTTAAACAAAGAGGAAATCCTAAATTTAACTTAGAAAACTCTTAAGAAAATAAAGAAACTCATAATCTATCTTAAACCTAATTAATGACTAATAATGACTCCATCAGGCTGTATGAGATAAGTTTATATAGTAGTTTATAGGCTTGGAACATGGCTGTGCTTTAGGACATGGGCTGGTTGTGTTTCAGGCAGGAGGTTTTGCTGGCAGTTGCACCAAACACGGTCATATCCTAGGACATGGCCTGATCGTGTTTAGTGCTAGCTTCTTCAATTTCTTTAGCTTCAATCATGGTTGACTTGAGATCTTCACATGGCTTTTTTCCTAGCTTCTCCTCAATTCAAGTGTGCTTCAAGCTTCTGCTTTCATCCTCCTTTTAAAGCCCTTTTGCTAACTTGAAAAGAGAAATAGAAACTACAGTAGTACTAATGAACAAATGGACCAAATTAAAACAAAAAGTGCATCAAAATCACAAATTAATAACTAATTAAGAGGTAATAATCAATATAATAATAGGCATTTTACTCGTTTATCACTGGCAAAGTCAAACTCATACCACCCACTCAGCAACAAGATTACTAAGGCATTATCGGAAAGTCACAGCTCCCATGCGACCAAACACCCATGGCTCTTATGTAGCCAATCCAGATGCTAAGGCACTTTGATGCCCAAATTTACCATGACTAAAAATATGACCAATTGGTCATCTATATGGTATTCAGCTATGAATTGCGTGAAGACTTGCACTATTATCTATGACATGCAGAAGGTTCAATACAACATTCAAAAGTTACAAAGAAAATTCATTCATTAAAAGGCCTTATTCAATGAGGTAAATTTACATCAGAAGATTTGAAGTACAAAATTAAAGCATAAAGCCTATAGCTATTGCTTCCACAATGAAGGAGAAAGCCGGTCCCCAAGAGATAAACTCCAAATGACCAGAGGATCAATGAGCATGATTGCTCCTCAATCTTTTTCTTCTTAGAGCCCTCTTCAGCCAGCGACTTTTTCCTTGACTCGTGCCTGGAGCAACTCAAAAAGCACACAGGAGTCTAGCTAGCAAGGCCTAATCTCACAACAGAACCGTGAGGAAATAATCCAAGATTTGCACAAGACTCCTCGTTAGCCAACCAGAAGAGTTATGCAAGGAAGTCATGTGCAGTAGGCCATTCATGCCTCGTAATCCCCTATAACAGGCCATGCATGCCTCAAAGCGCTTCATCGGAAGTCGAACTACCAGAAACATGGGAGGCTTAACTAAAGCATCCATCAGGCCATTCCATGAAGAAGCAAGAAGAACTTCTTAGGCTTTATAAATTAGTCCAGGTTCAGTAAGGGACCCAAAGGATAATCAATTGTTCTAGATCGAATGATCCAGAGAAAACAAGGCTGCCACACTAATGGCCATGAATTACGCATAGTAGAAGGTATGGCCTAAAGCAGATGAAATGAAAGAATTGAAGTCTAAAATGACAATTCAGTAGAGGCTGTAGACAAAGACCTTGACTGCATAGCAAAGTTTCAACTCCCAGTTCGTGAAGCAAATGGAGAGTCAGGGTGCTTATGTTGTGGGTAAAATCCAGTCTCCCAAAGTAGATAGGAAGAGGCTCGACGAAAGCTAAGACCAAACAAAAGAAGTCTAGCTCACTAAGGTTTCCTAGTAGGTGCCACCTCACTAATCACGAGGTTAAGACATGACGAGACCAAAGGCTAGAAGTCCAGCTCATTAAGAAATGAACTACCCTACTCAAGCTCATCTCGCTAAGAGTAAGTTTGACGTCGTTGACGAACCCGAGCCAGAAACAGTTCATGAAATGCAATGCATTTCCTAGATAAAAGTTTAATGAGATAGAGCACCAGACAAGCTTACATTAGCTCACAGACAAGAGACCCACTCGCAGAAAGTAACCTATAGAAGCCGATTTGTAGGAGTTTATATAGTCTTGTATATTTAATGTTTGATGTAACTTATTTACAATATATAAAATTACAATTGTAACCTCTCATCTTCTATAAATAGGAAGAGGAAGATCATTATAAGCAGGCTGAAATAGATATACCAAAACTCTGTAGAAATTTCTCCAAATCAATAACATTATCGTGGACGTAGGGACCAATACCGCCTACTTTTAGCCGAACTATGTTAAAAATATTGCATGCCATTACTATTCTCCCTCTTGGCCATTTTCATTATCTTCCTCATCTCCCATTTTGTTAGCTAGAAAGCAGTTTGGGATTCAAGAACTGATCTCTATTGACAGAAATTTGGCAGAACTAGATTTCACCGTCAACAAAACTCTCATTTCTAGTGCTTATTTTTTTTAATGTCATACTATTTTCAATATTTTTCTCACAAAGTTAATGAAAAAAAATTCAGACATCATTGCATTTGGCTTATTCCCATTAATTCAATATAAATAAATAAAAATAAGTAAGTAAATAAATAATAAATAAATATATGATATCATATAATATAATTAATTAAATTTTAGATAATTTTGTTCTTATTTGGAATATTTTGATTGCATCAATATACTTTTACCTCAAAATAAATATAAATTAATTTCCTTGGTATATTATTTAATGATATCAACATGTTTTTTTATGGCATGTTATATTTATAAGCTAGTTTAATAGTTAATTTTAGCAAATATTTCTAAGACAATTAGCTAGCTTATTAGCTTTCAACTAATAGCTAGCAACTAATAAAATAGCTAACAATGTTTTTTTTTGGCTATTGAAAAAGAAACTACATTAAGCATAATCCTATTCATGAGTACAGATTTCCTTAACTGAAGGAGGGACTTGGAGAACTGATCCAAAACCACTCCTTGTAACACTAAAAACCCAATCAGCTCCCTCATGAGTAGCCATATTACAAAGATGGCTAATCTAAGAAACTATTACAGTAGGATTGTCTTCTAAGAAAATTTTAATATCTTCTATTGTAGTTAAAATATACCAAGGACACATAGAAAAGCCCAAAGCAGCATCAATAATAGGTTTACAATCGCTCTCAATTATGACTTTGTTGTGTGGTTAAGAAGCAACAATGCCACAAGCTTTCAAAATTGCTCTTGCCTTAGCCTTAAGAACAGAAGGGAATTTGGACTTCTCAAACCAGAAACCTTGTACCACACTATGCTTATCCCTTGCCAAGACAGCTATGACAGCTTCCCCCTACTTCTATCCTATATTCACATTTAACTTTAAGTAGGCCATCCAATGAGGAGACAATGTTGTTGGGTATTGAATTTTTGTTGCCTGGCCAGAATTGGATCTTATGGACAACTCCATCCTCAAATCATTTCCAAGTAGTTGGCCAATCTTGTTGAGATTAATAGTAACATTGTCAAAGACTACTTCATTTCTTGCTTCCCAGACTCTTTTCAAAATGATGGTTGCAACTGTAGTCACCTTGAACTTGTCATCTTGTCCTTAAAACACTTAGCTTGTTGTTTATATGAATAACAATTGCTAAAAAGTCCATAGGGTCAGTGAAATTAATGTTTGTTAAATGAAAACCTAACACACAAAACCATATTAAGCAAGTAATATCACAGATTGCTAGGATATGTATATCAGATTCCATATTTGAATAGCATAATGGACAAGAAATGTCTATCAGGCTTGCAAATGCTTGTCTCCTCTCCTTTGTAGGAACCACGCCTTAAACAAACTGCCAAAGTATCACTTTTAGCCTATAGTGAATTTTAGAACTCCATAGTGCCTGCCAAATCATGGCCCTTGGCTGGTTGAAATAAAATAAGTTTTGAGCATGATGTTTTGACTTTACTAAGAAATGACCGGACGATTCCAAGATCCACATTAGTTTATCTTCGCCTAGCTGAGGAATTCTAAGTTTGATGACATGGTTAACATCTTGTTCTATAAATAAACTTCTCACCATTTCTTCATTTTAGGACTTTGTGTTGGGTAACAACAATGAATTTATGCTCTCATTTATAAGCTGCTAATTGATGGTTGTGGGATGGTAGTTATCTGCATTAGGGAGCCATGGCATGTCACCAATTGATATGTAACCACTCCTTACCAAAAAGCAAGATCTTTAAGCTTGTAATTGCCCCCACTATTCCTTGCCATGCCCATATTTCTTTTTTATAGGAAGTGCTATTTAACAGAGTAGTACCCCTCAAATATTTTGCCCTAAATATTTGCACCCATAACCTATAGTTATCTACCTATAATTACCATGCCAACTTTGTAAGAAACACTTGGTTAATATCTAAAAACCTCTTGAAGCCCAACCTACCCTGCTTTTTGGGCTGGCATAAAGGATCCCAACTCACTAGAGTGTAGTAATGTTGAGCTTCTAGGTTAGCATTCCACTAGAACCTTCTGCTCCTTGAGTCCATTTGTTGACAAACTACAATAGGAACCTTCAGAATAGATAAAGTGTAACTTGGAATAGATTAGAGTGTCGTGTTAATTAGGGTAGTTGTGCCTCTCTAAGACAAAACCTTTTGCTTCCATCATTGCAATCTGGACTACACCTTGTCCGATGGGAACTTAAAATCTCTACATTTATTTCTAGTTAGAAACATTGGGATACCAAGGTATTTGGCATCATTGTTTATATGCTTAAGACCCAACACATTAAAATTTCTCTTCTAACCCTTTTTCTTGTATTCAAAGAGTAAAAAATTCTAGATTTCTATAAATTCACTAGTTGCCCAAACTAAGATTCATATTTATTAAGGTACTCTCTTTGATATTCAGCTTTCAAACTGTTGGCTCTGATGAAAATCATGATATCATCTGCAAACATTAAGTGTGATATTGATGGGACAGAATTTGCAATTCTGATTTTGTGAATGTGTCCCCGCTATTTTGCTTCTAGTATTAATCTACTTAAGACCTTCGAGCAAAGACTAAACAAATATAATGAGAGTGGATCACCTTGCCTTATTCCACGGTCAGCTTGAAACTTGTCGTATAGACTATCATTTAGCAAGACTGAGTAGGAAGTTGTAAAAATACATTGGAAGGCTCAGTGAATAAATTTGTAATCATAACCAAATAACTTTAGGACTTTAGGCACAAAGCTCCATTTAATCCTATCATATGCCTTTTGCATACCTAGCTTAATTCCCGTGAAAGTCCCTTTTCCTCTCTTTTTTCTGACCTTACTAACTAGTTGTTAAGCTAGTAACCCATTCTCATAGATCCATCTCCTAGGAACAAACACTAATTATGAGGGTGTTATAATTCTTTTAAGTGATTCCCTCATTCAAGATGCCACAATTTTTTATATGATCTTATAGACAATATTGCATAAGCTGATTGGATGAAAATCATGTACTATAATAGCTTTATCACCTTTTGGAATCATGACAATGAGTGTAGTTCATTTCCTTCAAAAGATAGCCACTGCGGTAAAAAGACTGCATAACCCTTATCACTGATTTTCCAACCACATCCTAGAATTTTGTATAAAAGCATATAGGAAACCCATCCAGACTAAGAGAGCCATAGGGATTCATAGCTTGAAGTGTCACACGTATCTCCTCAATTGACGATATAGCTATCATCCTTGAGTTTTCTCCCTCAGTAATCTCCATATTAATTAAGCCTTCCAAGTCTTCTAGAATAATCGGATTTGAAAAAGTAAATAGCTATTGGAAATTTTTCACAAAGTGGTTACCTATTGACTCTCTATCCTACAACCATATATTCTCATCCACTTTAAGCTAAGTGATATTGTTTCTCCTTTTGCTTGTAATCATGGAAAGATGGAAAAACTTTAAGTTTGTGTCTCTATGATGTAAACAATTGTCCCTTGATTTCCTAGCTAATTGTTCATCAAACAATTGTCAACTACTTAATTCTTGTATGTGTGTAGCCAAAATAGTTAGTGTTCCATTTTCTCAGATCATATTAGACCCTTTTTGTTTTCTCGATTAGTCTATATAATTGGGATCTTTGGATATTAGTTTTCCATGCTTCGATTATGACCTTCGTATAGCTCCTATCCCATATCCATGCAATAAGGAATCTCAAAGATCTAGGCAGTTTCTCAAGGTCAGCATAAGTGTCTAGAAGAATCAGGTTGTGATCTAAATTAGTGGTAGTGAGATGTATCACTCTAGCTCCAGGATATAACAATCTCCATTTAGTGCACCCTATCACCCTGTCTAGTCTTTCTGGGATGTTTGCTTGATCTGCTCTTTTACTTTCCCACATAAATGGATTCCCCTAAAAGTTAATGTCCATACCTCTAATATGTTGAACAAATTCTTAGAAAGCAACATCATGAGGGTTACCCACCACTCTTCCACCATATTTGTCGCCCATAGTTAGCAGAGCATTCCAATCCCTTCAAATTTCCCAAGGATAGGACTACAATCAAATTTGCATACACAAAATTAACAATTGAAATATATATTCATATTTATTTATTTCAATACTAAGCTATTAAACTAATACAAGAGAAGCATTGTACTTGTTGGAAAAAAATTAAGATATTTAACCATATTGCACACAAAAAAGGGGAAGTTAGAGTTTGAAATGTTTAATAGTGTACACATTATTTTTAAATATAAAAATCAACGTATAAATTTCAAAAAGTGAGAATCTTATACTTTATGTTAAATCATGATATTAATTATAGGATGTTCATTCATATCTATATTAAAAGTTTACTAATCAATACTACTAATAAGTATAATTTAAAATTTTATATGTAATTTTATGTCTAATTATTTTTGTAACATAATATTTCTTCGTGTCACTTAGGAGGACACTCCTCTGCAATTAAATTCACTCAGCCAAATCGATGGCCACCTTCATCCTATTGTGACGACCAAACATCTCTATTTTAAAAATTTTTATTAATTATTTATGTCAAACGAAATCTAATAAAAAAAAATGGAGTTGCCACTGCCTACTTTGTGGGTTAAAATATACTTATTTTAAAATAAATTGGTCTTGGTTAACTAGCTTAAAGGATTTGGGAGTCTGACTATGTGTAAAAAGATATTAGCATCTCAAAGCATCTATGGAGAAAATGATTATCCAAAATTCAATCATGTAAAATATAATGGTCAAAAATAGTGTTTTATTCCTTACAAATTAATTAAAAGAAACTTATATAGTGAAATAAAGACAATTAAAAAATAATTTTAAATACCTCAAATTCTTTATTATCATTTTATTTTATATTTTTTATCTTCTCTAATTTCAATATTTGAACTATTTATTAAATGAGTCAAGAAACATACATATTGGTATATTTATGAAATTTTGTGATTCAATGATTACGTCTTGTAATTTTCGAATTCTACAACTGAAGTTTTATTATTTTAGCTTAAATCATGATCCACATAAACATGAATTCATCCACATTCTTGATCTTCAAATTTGTTTCAAATATACAATTACGAATAAATGCCTTACACAGTGGCTATAAAACAACTACTAGAGTCCTTTACATTGGAAATTACACATCTCAAGTTCTATAAGACTTAGGTTATGTGTCTGAGAGTAAAACAATAAGGAGAGGAGGAGGAAAAGCTCATGATTTCCATGGTGGTAAAGAAGAGCATGAATTTTCTCTAGTTTTTTTTTAATATTTTGTTTTACTTAAGAGTAATTTTGAGATCCCATCTCAATTAATTTAAATTCCTAATTTAAGGAATAATTATCTACAAAATTAATTTGGAGATAATATGCCTATCAAATATCAATTAACCACCATCATAAATCCATTTAAGATTAATTTTTTATTTATCTCAATTAATTATTTATACAAATCAAATAATTAATAGATAATAAGATTAAAAATAATCTCATGTAGCATGCCCACGTGAATGCTTCACATATCATGCAGCATCTCCCACTCATACATGTGGGCATGCATACTCCTCAATCCAATATCTATTTTAGTCTCTTAGTCATACAGGAAATGAAATGTGCAATCATACGATAAAGGTAACGGCAAGTAGATGACATACTAAGTCACCATCTAGCTAGTATGACATTTCTCAAGTCTTGCTATACCCCAAATCATCTACTTATACCAGATTTTTACATATCTGATCCTTATTAAATATACAACCAACAAAAGCCAATCTATGTCCTTAGATATGGTTACATCAACTACACAAGTTTATGTAACCGCTTGGGTAATGAGCCATAAACCCATAAGTGTAAGATCAAATGATTTTTTCCTAAATACTCATGTCAATCCACTAAGTTTAAGCTATTTTCCTAGATATGTTTCACTAGTACACATTGTTAACCATGCTAGGGAGATTATTAGCTTTGCTATCATACTATTTTTAGTTTTGATGTTGAAAAATAATTGTAATCAATATCATAATCTGTTCATGTGCTTAATGTTTGTTAATTGATTGCAGGATAAAAATCAATCAAATTTTATTCAAGAGATCCACCTTTAGACATAGTATTTTTATTATATTAATTAGGATCTTTTGTAAATGCAATCTAATTCATTTTGATCTAAATAAGCATCTTAAATTAGTTAAGGTAGAAATAAATCATTTGGAATGAGCTTAAAATCAAAGTTTTCAAATACACCTTCACAAGTGAAAATTTTATAAAAACTATTTTTTCACTGTGTGAATTAATTCACAAATTGATTCATATAGAAAATCTTATGAATTGATTCATGAAGAATTGTTTTCAAAATCGTTTTCATTGAAGGTCATACAATTTTTTAAATTGATTAAGCAATTGATTCATGACCTTTTTACATGATACTGTGGATTAGTTCACACATCGATTCAATTATAAAGTTCTTGATGATATACATAGACAAATCGATTCACAAGTTGGTAACCATTCTGAATTGATTCACAGTCTAAAAGTTAGTTATTTTTTAAATGTTAGTTACCACATTATAAATACATGCAACCCTCTTTTCAAACATAACTTTCATATAAGATATTGTGAAAAATAGAGAGAAAACAAAGCCTAAAGCTGATCTATCTCTACCTTATCTACTTTCATCAAATCTAATCAATCTTGGATCAAAGTGAAGGAGAATCACACATTAGATAATTGAGATCTACATCTCAATTCAAGTGTTGTATTTTCTAACTTGAAATCTTGTTTCTATTTTAGATTTCTAGGTTGATAGAAATTTGAGATACAAAGGGAGAGGTTGATCTTCTCTTTGCATTTTCTCTAATTGTGAGGTTGATCATAGTTATTAGAAGGTGTAATGAATTTTTGTATCTAAACTGATTTTCAAGAGCTTGGAAAATTCTTATGTGATTGTTAATAAAAAGGACCATCCGGTTGAGGATTCGGTCGGAGTGGACGTACAGTTCAATTATGGTTTTAATTAAAGTGAAACCACTTTAAAAATTCTGATATTCTTTATTGTTTTGCATTTACTTTTCATTTGCTCATATATGCTATTTGATAAATTGATTCTTGATATAAATAATTACTTCCAATAAACTGTACTCTGATAATTTTTTCATTAAAATCTTATAAAAAATTCAAGACTTTTGCTGAATCCAAACTAAAAAGGGAACAACAATTGGTATCAAAGTTTTGGCTCTTGATACTCTTTGATTTTCAAGAGGATCATGGATTATAGTTTTACTCTTTTGCCTGAATGTCCACCTTTAAATAAACTTCCTAGCTTTAATGGATAGCATTTCATTTATTGGAAGCAAAAAATCAAAGATTTTATTGAAGCCACTGATATTGATATATAGGAGATAGTTGAGGATTGATATGATCCACCAAAAACTTTAATTAATAGGATTGCACAACCAAAACCCAAATCTCTTTGGACTGAGGAGGAAAGGAAAAAACATCTCCTAGCCTCCAAAGTTAAGTGGATCATTTCTAATTCTCTTTCTTCAAATGAATATGAGAGAATATCCAATTGTGTCACAGTAAAAGAAATATGGGATACATTAGAAGTAGCTCAGCTCACATTAGAACTACACAAGTCAAAGCCTCTAAGGTTCATGTATTGGTTTCACAATATGAGATGTTCAAAATGGAAGAAGGAGAATTTATCAAGGATCTTATTCAAAGATTTAGTGCTATTACTAATCATCTTATGCTTCTTGGTAGAACTTTTGATAATGCAGATCTAGTGCACAAGATATTAAGGTCACTCATAGAGGAATGACAACCTAAAGTTACGGCTATCAAAGAATCACTCAAAATGGGAATGCCGACCATTCAAGAGCCTTATGGCAACTTGGAAGAACATGAGCTTAAGTAAAAAAGATACAAGAAAAAAGGTGATGATAAGAAAAGGAGAACCTTAGAACTAAAAGCTTCAAACACTTTTGGTGAAGAAAAAGATGAATTAGACAGTGATGAAAGTGGAGATGAAAAAAGATGACATGGCCTTATTCAACAAAAAATTACAGAGATTGCTTAAGGAAAATAGAAATAGAGAAAAGGGAAGAGTTGCTCCACAAAGAAGAAACCAAAATAAGAGTGAACAAGGAAATTTTTCTAATTCCAATCCAACATGTTTCAAATGTAAGAAACCCAGACATTTTAAACTAGATGACCCTGTGTATTTAAAGAGATAGTTGGAAAATGAAAGGAAGAAAAGGAAGCTATCCTTTAAGAAAGCAAATTTAGCTACTTAGGGAGATTAGGAAGTGGATTCTAGAGAAGAAGAAGAAAAGGAAGAAGAAGCACTCCTCTACCTCATGGCTCAAGAAGATGAAGACAATGAGGTATACGATGAAACTTCTTGTAGCTCTAGTGATGATGAGATTGATGATTTATACATTGAACTTTATGAATCATTACTAAAAGCTAAGAAAGAGTTAAAGCATGCAAACATTGAAAATGAAAACTTGCTTAAGAAAATTAAACAAATTGAAAAAGAGAATAGAGATTTAAATGTCTTAGCTGAAAAATTGTTGAGTGAAAGTAAAATCTGTGGTCAATGTGAAACCTATAGATCTGAAATAAATAACTTGACCAAAGCTTTACAAGGCTTTACTAACATTAAGATGAGACTCAACAACATTTTAAAGAGTCAACAAGATTTTCAAAATAAGAAAGGATTAGGTTATAAATAGCAAAAGACAAAGAGGAACTTTAGTTACATAAATTGCTTTTATTATAATCAAAGAGGACATGATATTAAATATTGTCCACATAGAAATGGAACTTATGTTTTGAAACCAAATGAGAAATTAATTTGGTTACCCAAAGCATTTACCTCTAAAGAAAATCTGGGTGTGTTTACTAAAAAATTTGGACCCAAGATCCATTAGGTACCACTGATGCAAGCATAATTTCTGTATTATAGGTTTGTTAGGGACAAAGAAGCAACTTATGATTCTTGGACAGCGGTTGCTCTCGCCACATAACTAGGAAAGTTAAACCCCCTAGAAAATAATCTTACTTAACCAATCTTTAGTATATTTTAATGCTTTTATCTTTTATGCTTGATTATGTTTTACTTTACATATTCTAACTTAGGCATTGGAGATTCCCCTGTGTTTGTTTTGTAGGTATTTGAAGTGAGAATTGAGTTTTCAATAGTGTTAAATTGACTATAAACTAGTAAACATATAATTTGTTAATCATTCTAAAACAAAATTGCATGAAAACTATTTCAGGACTCTCTGAATCGATTCATGAATCAATTCAAATTTCTACAGGATTTCTTTAAGTTTATAAATCGATTCACAACTTGAAAAGTTACATTATGAACTAATTCAATAATTGATTCACCAAATTTTTAATCTTTCAGGAAGTTTTCAAAAATTCTTGAAAATTTTAATAAACCTAGATGAATCAATTCCCAAATCGATTTGCATAAAAATCTTGATGAACAAACTCATACCCAAAATGATTTGCTCTTTCATATTTGCATGAATCATTCACAAATTGATTCATAGCACCTTTTCTATATATACCTGAATCAATTTCAACTTCATTTCATAGTTTTCTTCTTGCACTAACCTGAAAACTCTCTCTCTCACTCACTCAAATCTTAATTTTCAATAACTTTTAACTTAAATTTCTTCCATAGAAACATTAGATACATCAAATCTAACATTTTTGTCTAAATAATTTCATCCAAACACCTTTAAATCACCAAATCCCAAAATCCAAGCAAAAACCCTAACTACCCAAATCTTTGCAAAATGTCCAAAAGAATCAAACTGCTAACCAAAACAAAAGAAAAATCAACAGCACAAACATCTAACCCATCAAAAGAAGAGTCATATTTCCAATCACCAAGTGAGTATGCAACTTATCTTCAGTTAGCCAATAGGAAGGTAGAACCACTTACGTGTTTTGGTGAAAAAATCTTAGAGACTACTCATTTACCTAGATTACTAGCAAAGTATAGACTAGAAAATTTTTTGACCCATAAAGGAACTACATACCCTAGGCTAGTTAGAATGTTTTATGAAAATTTGGCTACTGTTGATGACAAATTCTCTTGTTATGTGATGCATAAACATATAGTTGTAGATTCAAAGGTTTTAGCAACTACATTTGGCATGGAAGCATCACCACCAAAGCTTACTGCAAGATCCTTTCTGGATTACAACAGAGAATTAGCCATTATGATGCTTTTTCCTTATTCCACCTCTAATGATAGAAGTGGAAAATTGCTCATTACTAGCCTATCCCCTGAAGATAGGATCTTACACTATGCTTTATGCAAGGTGATTCTTCCGATGGTCACCAATTTTACAGAAATAGTGGAAGATGAGTTATTTTTTATGTAAGTAATCAAAAACTGACTTAATTTTAATATGCCTTATTGGTATACTTAAATATTTAGTTGACTACTATAGGCAAACAGATATAGGATTCCTTCCATATGGTATAATCGTTACCCCACTTTTTGCCAAATTCAAGTTGAAACTTTCTGAAGAGCATCAATTTTTTGCCAATAAATTCCATTACTATGATAACTGCCTCACATTTACACAAGATGCAACTAGAACAAAATGAGCAAGGGAATTGGACAAGGACAAGGTCATAAATTCCTTGACCAATTGGAGGAGCCAGTAATTCAGGGGGAGCTAGGCTTTCCAATGAAGCTAAAAACACAATAATTGAGGAAATGCCTAGATTGCACATACATATGCTAGACCGCCTAGACAACTATTAAACTTTGCTTAAGTCAATGGATGAATGGATCACATAACCAACAATTGATAACTGGACTTATTCCACCTGGTTTAATGATCAATTCAATGCCATTAAAACTCAACTGCATGAAATCTCACAACAGATGCAACAGTGTGATAAGGAAGTTGAATTGCAAAGAATGGATGAACAAGACCCTCCACCTACTTGAGTATGCTGTATTGATGGATATTCTATATCCCTTAGTCCCTTTTCCCTGTTTCATGGTTATTTTGATGTTCTGGATTGTATTTTGCTTTTTAGATTTTGATATTATATTTTGAAGTTCTAATTTTGTATTTTGAGATTTCTGGATTATGCATTATATTTTGCTTGGATTCAAATGCATTTTGAATATAATCTGATGTTTAGATTATGTATTCTATTCTATTTTACTTCACTTTTTATTGATGCATTATTATTTTTTTGATGTGCCAAAGGGGGAGTAATAAAGAGATTTTAGATTTTATACTAATGAAGTTTTTAAAGATTTTATACTCAATTTAAAAGGGGAATTAAGAAAAACTTTTGACCCTTATTTGAAATTGTTTGTCACCATCAAAAAGGGAGAGATTGTTAACCTTGCTAGGGAGATTGTTAACTTTGCTACCATACTATCTTTAGTTTTGGTGTTAAAAAATAAATTTGATCAATATCATAATTTGTTCATGTGCTTAACATTTGTTAATTGATTATAGGATAAAAGTCAATCAAATGTTATTCAAGAGATCCATCTTTAGACATAATATTGTTATTATATTAATTGGGATCTTTTGTAAGTGTGATTTAATTCATTTTAATCTAAACAAACATCTTAAATTAGTTAAGGTAGAAATAAATCATTTGAAATAAGCTTAAAATCAAAGTTTTCAAATACACCTTCACAAGTGAAATTTTTATAAAAACTATTTTTTCACTGTGTGAATCAATTCATGAATCGATTCATACAGAAAATCTTGTGAATTGATTAAGTAATTGATTCATGAAGAATTATTTTGAGAACTATTTTCAAAATCATTTTCACCAAAGGTTATAAAATTTTCTAAATTGATTAAGTAATTGATTCATGACCTTTTTACATAATAGTGTGAATTGGTTCACACATCGATTCGATTATGAATTTCTTGATGATATTTATAGACAAATCGATTCATAAGTTGGCAACCGCTCTGAATCGATTCTTGAATCAATTCACAATCTAAAAGTTAGTTATTTTTTAAATGTTAGTTGCCACACTATACATACATACAAGCCTCATTTGAAACATAACTTTCATATAAGATATTATGAAAAATAGAGAAAAAATAAAGCCTAAAGCTGATCTATTTCTACCTTATCTACTTTCATGAAATCTAATCAATCTTAGATCAAACTAAAGGCGAATTACATATTAGATAATTAAGATCTACATCTTAATTCAAGTATTATATTTTCTAACTTGAAATCTTGTTTCTATTTTAGATTTATAGGTTAATAGAAATCTAAGATACAAAGGGAAAAGTTAATCTTCCCTTTGCATCTTCTCTAATTGTGAGGTTGATCATAGTTATTATAAGGTGTAATGAATTTTTATATCTAAACTGGTTTTCAAGAGCTTAGTAAATTATTGTGTGATTGTTAATAAAAAGGATCATCTGGTTGAGGATTCAGTTATAATGGACGTACATTTGAATTGCGATTTCAATTGAAGTAGAACCATTTTAAAAATTCTGGTTTCTTTATTTTTTTGCATTTACTTTTCATTTGCTCATATATGCTATTTGATAAATTGATTCTTAATTACCAATATAAATGATTACTTCTAATAAGCTGTACTTTGATAATTTTCTATTAAAATCCTAAAAAAAAAATCAAGACTTTTGTTGAATTTTAACTAGAATGCAAACTAAAAAGGGACTAACACACATGATTCTTGGTCTTTGGAGTCAAGCTAAAGTAGCAACATTCAACCTTAGATTCACAGCATAGCTCCAAGTCCCAAAGGATACGAATGTAGGGCACTCACAAGTCCTATAGGGCTTATATAGTGGCGAAGCAAGTGCCCATTCAGTCACTCCCTAACATAAACCCATGGTACCCAATGATCATTTAAATCTCATCCCTATTAGTATAAACGCCTTAGAGATAATCAATTGTGATGGCATAGATACTACATATGTGTGTAATTTGACCTTGCAAAATAGACTAGTAGAGGCTCGACAAAAGCTAAGTCTGAACAAAAGAAGTTTAGTTCGCTAAGGTTGCACCACCTCACTGATTGTGAGGTTGAGATGTAACAAAGCCAAAAGCTAGAGAAATAGCTTGTCAAGAAATGAACTGCCCTGCTCGAGCTCACCTCACCAAGTGCGAGGCTGACCTTACTGATTAAAGGTCAGTAGCAACCCTAAGCCAAAATAGCTTGCGAAATGCAATGCCTTGCTTGGATGAAAGGTGTAACGAGATAGAACACTAGACAAGCTTATATTAGCTCACAGACAGGGGACCTACTTGTATAAAGCACCCTGTAAAAGTTGATTTGCAGGAAATTATATTGTTTTGTACGTTTAATGCTTGATGTAACTTATTTACAACATGTAAAATTATATTTGTAACCTCTCATCTTCTATAAATAGAAAGAAGGGGCTGAGAGAGCAAGAGGAGAGAAACTTTGTAAAATTTTCTCCAAATCAATAAAAGTTACCATGGATGTAAGGACTAATATTGTCTAGTTTTAGCCAAACCACATTAAAAAATATGGCAAGCCATTGCTATTCTTCCTCTTCACCATCTTCATCATCCTTTTCATTTCTCATTTCCTTAACCTGAAAGCAGTTTGGGGTTCAAAAACTAATCTCGATTGGCTGGAATTTGGTAGAACCAGATTTCACCGTTAATAGTTTGGCACTAGAAGAAGGGCCTATTTGCTTTTTGGTTGCCTGATTTCTTTTTTGTATTGCTACAATGGTA
This sequence comes from Saraca asoca, assembly GCA_026873985.1. Taxonomy (NCBI): domain Eukaryota; kingdom Viridiplantae; phylum Streptophyta; class Magnoliopsida; order Fabales; family Fabaceae; genus Saraca; species Saraca asoca. Next base: position 17,068 of record JANHAO010002326.1, read on the forward strand.
AAATGAAGGATCACTAGGAGTTCAGACACTCTAGATGTTCAATCAACAAACACTCCTATTGCCAAAGCTCATCGCTCACCTACTGCTGTCCCCGAAATCAAAGAGGCACAAATGTCTCGCCAACCCTAGCCAACACTCGAAGACATAGTAAGAGAGTTGGCTGAAGTTGTTAAAGTGCTGGTACAAGTACAGTCCCAGGGTATGCAAAGGCAAGAGAAGATCATAGCATAACTCCAGTAGCTATATGAAGAAGCCCAAAAAGAAACTTGTGACAAGCGTGACAATCAGTGATCTGGGGGCTTACAATAGGTCGAGAGCTCGAATAAGACTAGCCAAAGGGGGAAGAAGAACCAACAATCCTCCAGCCTACAATTTGAAATGTAGGACCTATTGATGAAAGAAGTACTACGAAGGCTAAACGATTGGAGGAATGCCTCCCAAGCTCAACACGAGCAAACTCATAATGAGCTATAGAGATCGAGATGTAGCCTCTCCCTCAAAAACTCAAAGTCTCCATGATCTCACTGTATGACAGAAACAATGATCCTTATGACCACCCGGATGCATTCAATGTTCAGATGGATCTTCAAATGACTGACCCTCTGGTCAAGTGTTACATCTTCCTCGCCACATTAGGAGGCATACCTCGAACAAAGTTTAAAAGCCTCCTAGCTCATAGTGTTAATAGCTGGGAAGAATGTCAAAGGAAATTCATTGACTAATACTAGGTATTGAAGAGGTAGCTCGCACCCCCTTGCCATCTCGTCATGATCTTTCAATGAAGGAATAAATCATTGAAAGATTACATAGCCAGATTCAGACAAGAGGCCAATTTCGTAGAAAACCCCTCAGAGGAGAATATCCTGACAGTGATCTCCGCAAGACTTTGCAAAGATGGAAAGTTGTACAAAAGTTTGTACAAGTCCCTAATGTGAGACCTCGTTGAATTCTATGAGCAAGTTGCCAAGCAAATTCGATGGGAGGAAACCATTGACATGGAGGAACTTAGGCATAAGAGTGAGATGGCCAACACCTCCCAAAGTAAAAAAAGGAGTGAAGAGAATCAGAATAACGATTCTGCTGACTAGCCTGCAAAGAGGTCAGACATACCAGCATCGAGGTCGCCACGAAATCTATAACATCTTATCTGACATGCAAGATAGGATCTTTGCCATAGAAAGGGGCAGGGAAGATTTTGGGAAGCCGAGGCCCTTGAGAACCCCCAGCAAATCCACAGACTCAAGCAGATTCTGCACTTACCACAATGAGGTCAGACATACCACCTTAGAATGTTGGGCATTAAGAGATGCCATAGAAGACCTCATCAAAAGAGGTTACTTGCGAGAATATGTGGTCTAACTTCCAGACAACGAGCTCAGCAAAGTCAGTAAGTCGCTAATCAAGAGTAAGAGCCTTCTATTAGAACTATATTCTGATCCTGTAATGATATGCTAAAATTAATGAAAAGCTTCTGAGTTTTTATCTAAATTATCTAGCGAAATGCCATACAGAAAGAGAGCTATTCTATATTGATTTGATTTCATTCCTTGTTGATTAACTGAGATGTGAATGCATCTTTCTCAGGGAGAAGGAGAGTGATGACCCTTGCTCCAATGGGATAGAACTAAATGGTTACATTCAGGGTTGAGAAGGCATAAAACCTACCCCGTTGATACATCCAAAACCATGCGGTTACATCCAAGGGTGAGATGGTGCAAAGCCTACCCCGTCAATACATCCAAAATGGAGCCATCTGGGGGTGAGAAGGCCCAAGGCCTACCCCATCTCCAAGGCATAAAGGTGCTAAAATAAGTTCGACTACCCACCTGAGCAACGAGATTGCTGTCGTACTAAGCAACAAGATTGCTGTCTCACTGAGCAACAAAATTGCTACTTCACTGAGCAACGAGATTACTGTGAAACTGAGCAATAGAATTGCTATCCCACTGAGCAACGAGAATACTGGTAAAGTTGAATTCATATTGTCCACTGAGTAACAAGATTGCTGTGGTACAACCAGTAAAATGCATTTCTTATTCGACCTAATGCTTGCAGCTCCCATGCGATCCCTTTTTCTAGGCATAGCTCGCATGTGACTTCCCTGAATAGTTCTTATTGACTACAAAGGCACTCAGATGCTAAGATTTATTAATTGAATAAGGCCAATTGGTCATTTGAATATCTCATTCAGTTGTGATTTATAGGGATAAACATTATCATTTGTGATATATAGAGCATCCAGTGTAGCATTCAAGAGTTACAAAGAAAACTCATTCATTAAAGGGCTTCATTCAATGAGGTAAATTTACATCAGAAGATTGGAAGTACAAAATAAAAGCATAAAGCCTACAGCTATTACTTCTACAAGGAAGAAGAGAGTCAGCTCCCAGGAGATAAACTCCAACTGGCCAGAGGATCAATGAGCACTATTCCTCAATCTTCTTCTTCTTATAGCCCTCCTTAGCCAGTGGCTCCTTTCCTAACTCGTGCCTAGAGTAACTCAAAAAGCGTGTGGGAGTTTGGCTGGCAAGGCTAAAACTCATGATAGAATCATGAAGAGATAATCCAAGATCTGCATAAGACTCCCCAGCAGCTAACCAGAAGAGTTATGCAGAAAGTCACATGCAACAGGGCATTCACGCCTCCTAATCACATACAGTAGGCCATGCACACCTTAGAGTGCTTCACCAAAAGCCCAACTACCAGAAACATGGAAAGCTTAACTAAAGCATCCATCAGGCCCTTCCACGAAGAAAAAATAAGAGCTTCTCAGGCTTTATAAACTAATCTAGGTTCAGTGAAGGACCTAAGGGATAATTGGCTATTCTAGATCAAATGACCCAGAGGGAACAAGGTTGCCACACCAACAACCATAGATTACTCATAGTAAGAGGTATGGCCTAAAGTAAATGAAGTGAAAGAATTAAAGTTTGAAATGACAACACAGTAGAGCAAAGACTTTGAGTGCTCAGCAAAATTACAACTCCCAGTCCTCAAAGCGAACTGAGAGTTAGGGGGTTTATGTTATAAGTGTAATTTAGTCTCACAAAATAGACCAGTGGAGGCTCGACAAAAGCTAAGTCCAAACAAAAGAAGTTCAATTCGATGAGGTTGCACCACTTCACTGATTGTGAGGTCGAGATGCAACAAAGCCAAAAGCTAGACAAATAGCTCGTCAAGAAATGAATTGCCTCGCTCGAGCTAACCTTGTCAAGTGCGAGGTTGACCTCACTAACTGAGGGTCAGTAGCGACGCCAAGCCAGAAATAGCTTGCAAGATGCAATGCCTTGCCTAGATGAAAGGTGTAATGAGACAGAACACTGAACAAGCTTACATCAGCTCACAGACAGGGGACCCACCCACATAAAGCAGCCTGTAGAAGCCAATTTGCTAGAGATTATATTGTCTTGTATATTTAATGTTTGATGTAACTTATTTATAACTTGTAAAATTATATTTGTGACCTCTCATCTTCTATAAATAGGAAGAAGGGGCTGAGAGAGCAAAAGGAGAGAAACTCTATAAAAATTTTCTCCAAATCAATAAAAGTTACCATGGACGTAAGGACCAGTACCGTCTGGTTTTAGTCAAACCATGTTAAAAAATATGGCAAGCCATTGCTGTTCTTCCTCTTCACCATCTTCATTATCCTTTTCATGTCTCATTTCCTTAACCTGAAAGCAGTTTGGGGTTCAAGAATTGATCTCGATTGGTTGGAATTTGGCAGAACCAGATTTCATTGTCAACATTAGCATATTGAATAAACATAATGTTTTGGCCTCTTTATTAATTTAGTTTTACATGTATATATGTTTTGATATATGTATATTATATTAGATAAAGTACTTGAAATATAATTGTGTATAGATAAATTACAATTAGGATTGTAGTTAAGAGATAATTTGCATATATATTTATATTTTCAATATCCCTAGTTGTTGAATAATTGAGAAATTAGGATATCAATTATTCATGAGTAAACCAACATATGTTATGTCACATTCTTTTAGAAGAATGAAGATCACACATTGTCGATATATTGATATCTAGAAAGATATATAAGTATATGTAATGGAACATATGATAGGATTGACTCACCATGAGAAACTATATGGAATGTTAAAGGTGATGTAAGTGATCCTTAGACTTAAGATCAACATAGTATCTTATGTATAGAGTTATCTACTTTGATTTTATGCTTGACTTACACTTTTAAAGAGTAGATACAGATAATTTTGGATGCACCACGAAGTACATAAAGATAGATATTGGTCAAGAAAGAATTCATCCTCCTTGGTAACAAGGAAAGATATTCAAAAGATGTTTTAACATTTGTACTATAATCAAAATGAAAGGCCTATGTGTTGATGATACATAAAATGAGTTTTATGTATAATCAATTATCGATACTTAAAATGAGTTTTCTGTATGAATGATGGTGGGATGACACATAATGAAACATACACCTAAGATTGAACTTTCATATTAGGGTTGACACATAGACCATACCCTAAGTCTAATTTGAATATCAAGAAATAAAGCTATTCCTGGCATCTTATCATGAAAAGTTTTGATTTCCACAAATCTATTCCTAGCATTTAGGTGGTTGTGAAGCTTCGCTAGAAGCCAATCATGATCAATGAAATATTTGTACAATTTGGGGAAATTGTGTTTGAATTAAAATGAGTTTTAATTCAAATAACTTTATATAAGCTTGTAAATAAATTCATTGCCAACATGCATGGAAACCTAATGGGTCACCCATAATAGAATCTCTTTGATACAAAGTCATAAGAAAAGTTAGAATGCAAAATATTGTGAATTCAAGGGTTGAAATTAGTGAATATCTTGAAAATTTAAAATGATTAATTAAGTGTTCTAATGTGATTAGAAATGTTAATTAATCAATGATTTAATAATTTTAATAGAGATTATAATTATGAAATAATCATAAATTTCCAATGATAATATTTGAATGTTGTGGAATATTTATATTAACCCTGGAAGAGATCACAAGTAGAGGAATGGTTCCTTACATAGAAAGTTGTTTTAATAAATTAAAATAATTTGAGAATGATTACAAAAGAGAGTTTATGAGTTTGGATTCATGGAAAAATGTTTGGGCTTATTGGACATAAAAGAGGGAGCATGAGGTTAAGAGTTTGGACTCATTATGGCCTAACCAAGAAGTGTTTACTCCTTGGGCCAAAAGGGTTGCACTAGCCATACAACCTATCCACTTGATGAGTGAATGGAACAAGCATGGGGAAACCCTAGCTTGTGCACTACTCGTGCTAGCTTCCCACTCTTACATTTGCTTAAATCTCTTTTATTTAAAGGAGTGAGATGCTAACCCTAAGAATTATGAATAACACACCAATTCAATCCTATGTGTTGTGTGCCAACTCTTGGTATGATTTTTGCATTCAAACACCAATCTTGCTCTAGTGAATTTGTGATTCCTTGAAGAGCCAGCACCTTTTAAGTTGAGTTGTTGATTTTCCTACTTTACCTGTTACGTGAACTTGGCGGAGGCTTTGAATCAAATTTGTTTGTGTAGATCATTGTTAGTATTAGAGTTCAAATTTGAAGGAGTTGCTTGAAGACAATCTAGAGGACTTGATCTTATTGCTTGTTCTTAGAATTAGTTAGAGATCAAACTTAGTTTTGGAGACTGAGGATTCTAAGAACAACTCACGAGAAGACATAATTTAAATTGTTATTTTATAGTTTATATGAATTATACCTTACTTTATCATTTAATTAGTAAACAACATGACTAGGGCTTGGGAAAAAATTTTAAAATTTTGCTGGGCATATTTAATGCTTTTGATTAGCATACTTGATGCCTTTCATCTAAGTTTCCTAACAATCCCACCCGCTACTCAAGCATTGGGGTGGATTTCCCATTTGAGGGGGGCAATCCAAGCTTGGTAATGATATACATATGCATCTAATTAACTTTATTGTAAGTTAACAAATGACAGGAAAATGACTTTATTTTACCAAAAATAAATTACAACACAATAGTATATCAAATGCTCACCAAACCTAAACCTTTAACATACTTAGTAAAGGTATCTCTTACAATGGGTTTAGTAAAAGACATTAGCAACCTATCACTAATATTGATATAGTTAAAGGAAACTAATCCCTAAGCAAGGAAATTATTTGTATACTATTAAAGGTTAGGAGATACACACCTACTTCTTGCTACAATATGAAATGGCTTCTCTTAGCATAAACATATAGCTCACTATGAACTTACATTTATTTATATGTATAAGTTATTAATATTACTAGCTTTAGACTCCCAGTTAGATAGCACAACACCATATAGATTTCTAAGTTCCCATTGACTATTCCCCAATGTGCAATCTCAAGATTATTTTGAAATCTACTGGCTACTTAGATATCAAGTCGAGTATACATCACCATGTTTATCAAACTATCTACTACATTCACATATGAAACTCTTGTGGGTAAAATCTGGTCTCGTGTAATAGAAAAGTAAAAGCCCAATGGAGACCCAGAACTAGTGAAGGATAGCTCAGCTCTCTATGATTGCACCACCTTGCTAACTGCGAGGTCAGGATGCAAGCAAAGCTTAAAGCCATAGAAACAGCTCACTGGAGCTCACCTCGCCAAGAACGAAGCTCACCTTGCTAGAAGAAAGCCAGTAGCGACCCCGAGCCAAGTGTCTCAACTCGCAAGATAGGCACACTGTGCAGCCAAAGGCTCAGTGATATGGAAAACTAGATAGGCTTACATCAGGTCTCAAATCCAGTAGACAAGAAAGGCCCACTCGTAGAAAACCATTTGCAAGAGCTGAATTACAAGATGTATATTGTCTTGTACATTTAATGTTTGATGTAACTTATTTACAGCATTTATAATTACAATTATAACCTCCCACCTTCTATAAATAGGAGGAGGAGGATCCTTGTAGGACAAGTTGAAATCATTATACTGAAACTCTATAGAATTTACTTCAGATTAATAAAAGCTACCATGGACGTAGGGACCAGTATTGCCTAGTTTTAGCCAAACCACGTTAAAAACACTACATTTCATTACTTTTCTTCCTCTTCACGATCTTTATCATCTTCTTCATTTCTCACTTCATTCACCAGAATGCAGTTTAGGGATAAAAGGACTACATTGGTTGATTGGGATATGGTAGAATTAGATTTCACTATTAACATTTTAGAGCTAGAAGAAGGGCCTATCTACTTTCTGAATTGCTTTTCAATTTGGCTACAATGGTGAGAGGAAGAATCACCAGAGCACTCCAGTCACTCAGTTGGCAGACTCTCCCACTACTAAAGCTCACTATCAACCTACTGTTACCTTTGAAACTGAAGAAGCATAAATGCCTCATTAGCCACTATCAGCACTTGAGAACATGGTAAGAGAGTTGGCTGAAACTATTAAACCGCTAGCACGAGCACAAGCCTAGGGTGCACAAAGGCAGGAGGAAATTGTAGTGTAGCTCCAGCAACTACGTGAAGAAACTCAGAAGGAGAATCATGAAAATCATAGTGGTCAACAATCTAGGGGCTCGCGATAAGCTGAAAGCTCTAGCCTGTAATTCGAAATGTGGGACCCGATAATGAAGGAAGTTCTCAAAAGGCTAAAATAGCTGGAGGAACGCCCCCAATCTCAAAGCAATCAACCTTGTCATGAGGAAAGCTCGCCATTCTCTATGAAGATCGAAATGCAGCCCTTTCCATAAAAACTTAAAGTGCCTATGATCCCACTGTACGATGGAAACAACGATCTATATGACCAGTTGGATGTGTTCAATATCCAGATGGATCTTCAAAGAATTGACCCTCTGGTCAAATGTCATGTCTTCCCAGCCATATTAGGAGGTATACCTTGAGCATGGTTTAGAAGCCTCCTGACTTGCAGTGTCAATAGTTAGGAAGAATGTCAAAAGAAATTCATCGACTAGTATTGGTCATTGAAGAGGCAGCTCGCACCTCTATGCCATCTCACAATAATCTTTCAGTGTAAAAGTGAATCACTGAAGGATTATATAGTCAAGTTTAGGCATGAAGCTAACTCCATAGAAAATTCCTTGGAGGAAAGCATCCTAATGGCAATCTCAGCGAGACTCCGCAAAGATGGAAAGTTATACAAAAGCCTTTACAAGTCCTCGGCTTAAGATTTCACTAAATTCTATGAGCGAGTTGCGAAACAAATAAGATGGGAGGAGACCTTTGGCACAGAGGAGCCTAGGCATAAGGGTGAAACGGTTGCTGCTCCTTAGAGGAAAAAGAGGAGTGAAGAGAATCAGAATAGTGGTCCCAACGACTAGCCCACAAAAAGGGTGAAGTGCGCACGACCCCAATATCGTGGTTGCCATGAAACTTATAGCGTTCTATCTGATACGTAAGAAAGGATCTTTGCAATAGAATGAGATAGAGAAAACTTTAGGAAGCCCAAGCCCTTCTCGACTCCTAGCAAATTCAGGGGCAATAAAGATAAATTCTGTACCTACCACAATGACATTGGGCACAATACTTTGGAATGCTGGGCACTGAAAGATGTTATAGAAGATCTCATCAGAAGAGGTTAGTTACAAGATTATGTGGTGAGGCCATTAAAGTAACAACTCAATAGACTCAGCAAACCATTGATCAGGAGAAAGAGCCATCTGTCAGAACCATATTCTGATCCTGTAATATTATACTGAAGATAATGAAAGTATTTCAAATTCTTGTCTAATTATCTCTAGTGAAATGCTGTCTAAAAAAGAAAAGCTATTCTATATTGATATCAAAATCCAGCATAACCAAGAGCTCGCTGAGGTGTGGAGACACTACTAAACATTCAAGAATCCAGTGCAACCAAGAGCTTGCTGAGGTGCAAAAGCACTATTAAACACTCAAGAATCTAGTGTAGCCAAGAGCTCACCGAGGTGCAGAGGCACTATTAAACACACAAAATCCAGTACAGCCAAGAGCTCGCTGAGGTGCTGAGGCACTATTAAACACTCAAGAATCCAGCACAGCCAAGAGCTCGCTGAGGTGCAGAGGCACTATTAAACACTTAGAATCTAACACAACCAAGAGCTTGCTAAGGTGCAGAGGCACTATTAAACACTCAAAATCCAACGTAGCCAAGAGCTCACTGAGGTGCGGAGGCACTATTAAATACTTAGAATTCAATAGAGCTATGAGCTTATTAAGACACAAAAATGTCAAAATAAACTCAGCTACCTGCCCACTAAGCAATTAAGTTACCATGGCACAAGCAGTGAATCATAGCTCTCATGCAACCAAATGATCGCAGCTCGCATACGATCCTTCTTTCTAGGCACAACTAGTATGCGACCTATAAGGATATAATTTATTAACTACAACAGCACTCAAATGCCAAGATTTATTGACTGAATATGGCCAATCGGTCATCTAAATATCTTATTCAACTATTCTTTATAGAAGAAATGCATCCGAAGGGTGTAAAGCAATATTTAAAAGTTAATAAGAAAGCTCATTCATTAAAGGCCTTATTCAATAAGGTAAAATTACATCAAAAGATGGGAAATATAGAAATAAAAACATAAAGCCTGCAACTATTGCTTCCACGAAGAAGAGAGCCGGCTTCTGAGAGATAAACTCCGATCAGACAGAAAATTGACGAGCACAACTGCTTCTCAATCTTCTTCTTCTTATATCCCTCCTCAGCCTCCAACTCCTTTCTTGACTCACACCTAGAGTAACTTAAAAAATGCACAGAAGTCTGGCTAGCAAGGCTAAAAATCACAGTAAAACTATGAGGAGGTAATCCAAGATCTACACAAGACTCCCCTACAGTAAGCATAAAGAGCTATCCATGGGAGTCACATGCAGTAGGCCATCCACAGCTCGTGGTCTTCTGTAATAGGCCATACACACATCAAAACGCTTCATCGAAAGTTAAACTATCAGAAACATGAGGGGCTTTATTGAAGCTTCCATCGAGCCATTCCACGAAGAAGCAAGAAGAGCTTCTCAGGCTTTATAGACTGGTTCATGTTCAATGAAAGACCCAATGGACAATTTACTACCTTAGATTAGACGGTCTAGAGAAAACAATGCCACCACGCTAACACTCTAAATCACGCACAGTAAGAAGTATGGCCAAAGCAGATGAAATGAAAGTCTGAAAGACAGAAAAGACAATGCGGCAGTTTGGATACAAAGACTTTGACTAAACTGCAAGCAAGGCCTTAGGAAAATTACAACTCCTAGTCAGCAAAGTGAACTGAGAGTTGGGGGGCTTATGTTATGGATAAAATTTGGTATCACATAATAGAAAAGAAAAAGGCCAGTGGAGACTGAGAACTAGTTGAGGATAGCTTAGCTTACTAAGATTGCACCACCTCACTAACTGTGAGGTCGAGATGCAAGCGAAGCCTAAAGCTAGAGAAACAGCTCGCTAGAGCTTACCTTGCCAAGAGCAAAGCTCGCCTTGCTGGAAGAAAGCCAGCAGCGACCCTGACCAAATGTCTCAGCTCGCAAGATAGGCCCACTGCCTAGCCAAAGGCTCAGTGAGATAGAAAACCAAACAGACTTACATTAGGTCTCAAATCCAACAGATAAGAGGGGTCCACCCGTAAAAAGTCATCTGCAAGAGCCGAATTATAGGATGTATTTTATCTTATACATTTAATGTTTGATGTGACTTATTTATAACATGTATAATTACAATTATAACCTTCCACCTTCTATAAATAGGAGGAGGAGCAGGACCCTTGCAAGACAGGCTGAAATCATAATACTAAAACTTTGTAGAATTCACTTCAGATTAATAAAAGCTACTGTGCATGTAAGGACTAGTACTACCTAGTTTTATACAAACCACATTAAAAACATTGCATTTCATTGCTCTTCTTCCTCTTCACCATCTTCATTTCTCACTTCATTTGCCAGAAAGCAGTTTGGGGATAAAATGACTACATTGGTTGACTAGGATATGGTAGAATCGGATTTCACTGTTAATAGGAACTTTTCCACTTGCATCATTTCTTCTTCTATCTTAGGACATTGATCCAAGTTTAGGTGAAGGCTCATATCTCTTGGAGTATCTACAAGTTTGGAATCAAGTATGCAAAAATGTTCTAAGATCCCTAATTATAGGTTGCTTAAGACAAACTCAAGAATATCTTTAAAATGGTCTTTTAAGATTTTAACCTCAAGGATGCAATCTACTTGATCCAAACATTTTATTTTAAATATAACAAGCATCCTATCAAGGAAAATGACAAAAAGTGAAAGAATGGGAAGCTTACTCTCCATACCCTTGACATATACATAATGGTCCTATTCGAATACAATAAAGTTTGCTGATTTAAAAGCTTTAGGAAATTGAATGTACTATTGACACGATGAATATTTAAGTCCATAAATGAATTTCTTTAATTAAGTGACACATGTTGTGCACTTGTCCCTTAGCTTTAAAGCCAATGGATGAATTCATATAGACATCTTCATCTAGTTCTCCACTAAGGAAAGTTATCTTCACATCCATTTGGAACAAGCCTAAATTTAAATGTGAAACAATTATTAAAGCATATGGACACAAATCTTACCATAAGAGATAAGGTCTTTTCATATTCTACACCTCATTTAGGTGTATCCATTCATCATAAATCAAGTCTAATAATTGATTATCCATTATGAAGCACATTTCCTCTTTTATTGCACTTAGATTCTAATTCAAATCAAGCAAATCAAGCATTATTTTATAAAAAGAAGACACATCAGTATACATAAAAAATATCAAGAAGGACTCACCTTTTATCTGAAAGTATTTGCAAGGAACATGTACATGTAGGTTCATTATAGTTGTGAATCTAAAGAAGTTTTCAATGGTAAGCTCCCATTATCTTTGATAATCTCATTATTCTTTGGATCCAAATCTAACCCATGAGATTGGGGTACACCATCTTTAGGTTCCTCTAACTTATAGAGCTTAAGATCTTTCTTAACTTTACTAATTCAAGGAAAGTTATCCTCTAAAAAATCCATATCTTGGGATTCAATCTCTGTCAGTTCACCATCAAGATGTTCACTATATAGAATGTCTCCCTTAGATTATTGTTGAGTGTGAGTTTTAAAATGAAATTGTCACTCAAAATTACGCAAGTGCACGTAGTCAATTGTGTAATATAGAGTGAG
>JANHAO010002327.1:0-29143 GCA_026873985.1 Saraca asoca
AAAACAAAGAGGAAAGGAAGAGAAAGGGCCAGCAATTTGAATGCAGAAATAAATACTAGGATCTCAGCATTAATCTTTCAAGTTGCAGTCCCTTAGACTGATTACAGCTTAGCCTTCCATGGAGGCACGAAAATGTAAAGAAAAATGAAGAAACATGTCCTACACTATTGCTACTGGAACTCAACTAAAACTACTCTAAAACTAAGCTAAAAAATGAACTAAAAAACTCCTCAGTAAAATGGCTTTGCCTAGGCAAAAAAAGAAGAGAAGCTAGTTGGTAGGTGAGTAGGCATGATGGCTAATCTAGTTATTGCCTCTGCCATTGCGTGTTATGCTCTTTGGCAAACTACTTCTTCTAGTTTTTCTACTAAATTTTTGCTCTCCAGCTGGCTAAGTGTTTGCTGGATCAAAGGATGTGCAATTGGGCTCAAGATCCATGCCAATTGGGGGCCTTAAAACCAAATTTTGTAGGGGCCTATTTTTGCAGCAATTCTGCCTCTCTATTGTAGCACATTTTTCATGCCCAATTTGATCTCTTCAACTCTGGAAGTCTCCATGTGAAATGTGACCTTATGTCTTAGCTTCCATTTGGGCTTAGTTTCACCTCAATTGGACTTGTGTTCCTCCAGATATGATCTACTGAATGTTCAGAGGTCAGGCTGCTCGGGATAGGGCTAAGATAGTATTCTGATTCTAATTTGAGCTCTAATTTTGGATAATCAATTATGAGATTCAGCTTTTGCAGTTTTCATGAAAGTTGTAGATCTCTCTCTTATCTTTCCTACAAGATAAGAATCACATTAATTGTACAAGTTTAGCTCAAGATATAGCCAGATTATAGAAACTACTCAAAATGGCCAATTATGTAGAATTTTCCAAAATGATTCCAATTGGCACTAAATCATAAATACACGCTAACACAGCTGAAGTAAGCCAATTTTGAACCTTAAAATGCTAAGTGAGAGAACAAATAAATGAGTGAAATATTTTGTTATCACTTCTACAAGCTCAATTGAATTAAAACTCCTTTTAATTCAAACACAATTCTCCAAATTGTTTAAACAAATTCATAGATCATGACTGATTTTTAGTAAAGCATCATGACCACCTAAATGTTAGGAATAGATTATTTGAAAATCAAACCTTTCATGAGAAGGTGCTAATATGTAATTTAATCCCTTCATCTCTTGATATTCAAATTATACTTAAGGTATATTTGAAGTGTCAACCTTATGAGCATCCAATCTAGGGTATATATTTGACCATGTACTATCTCACAATCTTTTATACATGAAACTACTTTTATGTATCATTATTAATTACATAAAACTCCTTTTATGTATTAATCAATATATAGGTCTATGATTGAGATCATAGAACAAGTGTCAAAATATCTTTAGAATATTTTTTCTTTGTTACCAAAGAGGATGAAATTCTCTATTGATCAATCACTACATTCATGTACTTAGTAGTATACCTAAAGTTATTCATATCTACTTTTTTAAGAGTGCAAGCCTAGAATAAAATTAACGTACATGACTCCATACATAAGATACCATGTTGATATCAAGTCTAAGGATTATTTAGACTACCTTTTATATGAAAAGTCTATTGACACATAGTAACAATCCATATGGTTTCTCAAGATGGGTCAATCTAATCACATGTTTTCCAACATATATCAATGTATTTGGCCAGATATCTCCATATGAAATAGTATATGAGATCATTACATTCTTCCAAAGAATGTGACATAAAATATGTTGATTTACTTATGAATAATTAATATTATGTTTTCTCAATTATTCTACAACTAGGGATATTTAGAAATTATAATTAAATATACAAATTATCTCATAATTATAATCTCTATTATAATTTATTTATATACAATTATAACTTCAAAGACTTTATCTAAGATAATATACATATATCAAATATATACATATATATATATATTTAAGACTAAATTAAAAAAGAGGTTAAAACATTATATTATATTAAATATGTTAAGATACGTGATATTTATATCATTACAACAATTGTCTCTTACACATCTTTATACTAACACTGGTAACTTTCAGCCACCGTCACTAATGTTTGTTCTTTATTGAAGTCATCAGCACCACCCCTTGTTGACAAAGATTTATCATTTACGAATGGACTAAGGTCAACATCTTAGATGAAGCTCAAAAAGAGTGTGTGAGTTAGATGATTGAAGTCGTTAAGCCTTTTGAGGGAAAGGCTCTTTTGAATGCTAAGACCTTTAAGTGAAAACCAATTCCCAGGTTGATAGTGTCTTTCTGTTTTTGTCATTTTTCATTTTTATTTTGGTAGAGTTTGACTGTTTTGTCTATTCTAGTTATAGAGTTTAGGATAGGATGACGCAACTGGGATTTTGATGTGGATGGGATGAAGGAGAAAGAAAAAAACAAACTACCTCAGTGATTCCCTTAATCATAAATGGAAACTTAACCATAGGATAAAAAATGTACAAATTAAATACTTAGAGACATCAAAATAGATTTTTTGAAATAAGAGGGACTAAAACTACACAATTTGTATTTTAGGAAATGAAAATTACATTTAAACAATAATTCAATGACCAAAATACATACATACATATATATTATTTAAATCTATCATATCATAAATCTATACATAATATGCATAAATTTCATTTTATTTGGTATCCTAAATTCGAATTTAAAACATTATGTTTGTTAAGTATTTGCCACTCTTGGCATAGAAATTGAAGGTCATCCCTTTTATTTGGATACTTAGTACAATTTAAAGATTTGAATACAAGCTTATTAATTTCTTAACAAATAAAAAACATCTTAAAAAATCATTTATTTCTTTTTTTCCTTAAATTACACTTTCTATAAACATTTTGATAAAAATATCATTTTAGATTATCTATTAATTAATTTGTATCAAAATTTTTACGCTAACCCTTGCCTAATATTTAAATTAATCTTATGTGTACCGACGGACGATACAAAAAACGATAGTCATATCAATAAAAAATTACTTGAACGATTAAACTAGTTTACAAATTAAGAATTTGTTCTATGAAATATCACGCCTTTTCATATAATGTTTAAGAATTAAATTAACTTACAAATTAAGAATTTGTTTTGTGAGATATCACCAGAGTGATCAAAATGTATAATCTGCATCAATTTGATTGTGAAAGAGTACCACTATATCAACTACAAGAGGTTTTTATTTATCATGAACAAGATGTTTTTCTTCGTGGAGCTTCCTAATACAGCTAAAATGATTAAAGAATATTGTTATTATAATTAGACATTTGTTTATATTGCACTTCACTATGAAAAAAGGACACTAATTCACTGCAGCACATTTTTGTTGCCCCTTGCACAATTTATTGATAAAGAGAAAAGCTTAATATATTTCCATTTTGAGAGTTTATCATAGATGCCCTTAATATAATAAATAATGAAATTCTCGATACGGTAAATCCCACAATTTATGAAAAAAATGTCTTCATACGACGTATGTAGCAAAAGTGAATCTTTTATAACAATTATATATCTCATTATAGGTAGTTGGTATTTAATTTATTCTTTCCCTTGTAAAATTCAAATTTCCTTCAACATTACATTGTAGGATAAACTGAAAATGTGGAAACTGTATAAAAGCAACCACATTACAAACATTTCTTGATATCCTTGTTGAACCATTATCCTTCTCTTTTCTTCTCAGCTCTCTCACGTGTGAGAAAAACCCTACACCTAGACTCTTCTCTTTACATTGATCATGGAAAATCAACAGCCTCCTGGTTTCCTCTACATACTGATTTCTCCAGAAAACGAACCTATAGAGAAAAATCTATCCTCCAAAACCGACGTTATTGTTGGCCAAAGCAAAACGCAACCCTCCAATACTTCCATGGCTGCTTCTGCCTGCCCTAGAAAGAGGTGGTGTTGGGGATATTCGTTGAAATTGAGGCTTTACGATGATCCATGGAAGGTCAAGAAAATCCTGACAAAGAGCGATCTTGGAAACTCAAACAGACTCTTTCTGCCCACAGAATCGGTCGAGGAGATGATCTTGCCTGTGTTGGGTGTTGATGCTCGACTGATGGTTGCTTCCAAAAGCGGTATTCCAGTCAATCTTTGGGATGTGAACACAGAATCGGAGCACCAGGTGATCTTCAAGCAATGGTATTCAATGGAGAGCTATGTCTTCATTGGCAACTGGAAGAGAGAGTTCGTGAAGAGGAGGACTTTGGATATTGGAGATGAAATTGGATTTCACTGGGATCCGTATAAAAAACGGTTTAATTTTTCTGTTCTTAAACGATTTTCTTAGGATAAGTTGAATTTTTCTCATTGCAAATCTAGTTGAGAATAATCTCTGTGTACAAGTTTTTCTGCAGTTTAGACTCGGCCTAGCTAGTCTTAAACTAATGTATTGTAGCTTTCGTTTTGAATCTCGCTGTTGATTATGAAATCTGGTTAGTGTTTATAATAAAATTGTGCATGTTTTCAAGTTATATTTGCCATTATACTGTAATAATAAAATTATAGACAAATCTAAAAAATTATGAAACAAAATTATAAAAAATTATAATTGTGAAATGATTCTTAACAATAATATTATACACGATTGCAGGCTACGATTAAAAATCATGTATCTCTGCTTTGATTTATCATCATATCTTGTATATTCAGTCAACGAGGTTGAACTATTTCTCATACAAACAGAATATAGTTCTTATCAAGGTAGGAACAAGGCAGGCTGTTGAAATTCACCTTCCGAGGAGCGAAACTTCAATACATTTCTTTTTTATGTTGTTTGAAACGATGAAAAATAAGGGCCTGTTTGGATGTGTTCTTAGATATTTTTATTTTATTATTTTTGAAAATAAATTTTTAAAAATAATTTTTAAAAATTATTTTTTAAGAACCAAAAAATAAAAAATTTGTTTAGATATAAATTTTGAAAACAAGTGTTTTCTTTATTTTTTAAGATGAAAAAAACGTATTTAATATTATTTATAACTTTATCATTAATGAAAATATATTTTCTTCTTATTTTTGAAAAAAATATGAAAACAACTATATACAAAAACAAGAGAAAACAATATTTTACTATTTCCTGAAAATTATTTTTTAGTTACACTTTTAAAAAATAATTTTTTAAAAAATAATTTTTAAAAAATAATTTTTGAAAACAGATTGTCAAACAGATTTTTTTGTTTTTAGAAAACAAAAAAATAAAAAAATTATTTTTGAAAAAAAAACAGGTTTCCAAACAGGCCCTAAGATTTTATTTTATTTTGTAAAAAAATTTAGATTTAAGTTGAAAAAATTTCATCTCATTTCATTTATAAATCCTATTCTACATTTGGGCTGTGTTATAAAATTCATTTAATTTATTAATAATTTCATTAAAATTCATTTTATTTGACATAAAATATATATTATATTAAAAAATTTACCCTCATCTTAGTATTTTATGTATTATGATATCATTAAAATCAATCTTTTAATTAAATTTTATGCATTTTTTTTAATATGTTTCAAACAAAAAAAAGACTTCATTTGGAAATGAATTGAAATCATTATTGTTAACATAATTTGTAAACAATAAAATTCATTTATAAATGAATTAAAATTATTTGCATTAAAATGAAATAAGTTCAATTCTAAAAAAAATGGTTCTAAACAAAGCATTAATTTAATCTTTTATATTATGAAAAATTTGATATGCAGATACAACCGCAAAGGCACCAAAGCATGAATTTGTAAAAACTTATTAAGTGTATTTATGTTATTAGTATGGTTATATACATACAATTTATATAAATGTGCATATATTTTGAAAAAATTAAATAATTTATCTTGATGGTGTTGTTTGCGACGTTTTTGTGCTTTTATTTGTATTGGGTTTAAGGGGAAAATTTCAAAGGCATTATAAGAAAATATATCGAATAAATTATCACTACATTACCAAAGATATCAACTGTAATTTTTTTTTAAATATAAGAGAGGATTATACGAATTTTACTGTAAATACATGAGAGACCATAATATTTTACTTATACAAATAAATACAAGAAGAGAATAAACAATAATTAAAAATTAGTTAACTTAAATTATAAACTTTGCCATTGACAATAAGGAAAGTTTCTGATAAAGAAACTATTTAATAATATCTATATAACAAAATCAAATAATGGATACCCACTTGGAATTCTCTTCATGTACAAATAAAAATTAAAGACTTTAATTTTTTACACAATAAATATTACAATTTTATATGTACTTAACATATTATAAATATACAAAAAATGGTAACTATATCAATTAAAATTATAACAAAAAAGTTCATTTAAAAAAAAAAAAGTTACAACTTCTTGTGAATTTAACTGACAACTCTCGTATGCTTACAATTTTTTTTTTATAGTGTACATTATAGATAAAGCTTACAAAACTGTCTAGCTATCTACATGCATACCCATAGGATAGAGTAAAACAACGGATTGAAAATTGTTAATGGAGGAACTATAGAGTTATAGTTCTCTGACACCTTGTTTTTTCGTGGCAAGTTTTAATGACAGATAATTTAAAAATTTTGTTTAAATTCTTGTACTTAACCTATATGAATTAAAATAAAGAATAAAAATACTTTTTTCTTAAATTAAATTCCCTCCTCTGCTTTTTTATTTTTCTCTTTCCGACAGAACCTCACCTTTTTTTTTTTTTTTTTTTCTAATTCTCGATCTTTCCCTCCTCCTTCTCTATTTCCTAGCTTCGAGTGTCCCCTTCACTCCGGCACAGCGGCAGTAGCACTTATCTTTCTCTTGTCGGAGCTTAACTGGATGCGCGAAGCTCCACCACCCGCAGCTGCGTTGCTGGATTCTGGAGTCCAGTTGTTCCCTGTTTTGCACAGAGATTGTGAGAGAGAAAGAGGGTGTCCGAAACCAGCCTTCCTCTTCAACCTTGCGTCTGCCTCTTTCCTTTTCATCTTGCCGATTGCCAACCCATATCAACACCTCAGCTTCGCCTTCACTCGCCCGCACCACCGCCACCCAACGGCAGAAACCAGCAGCAACCGAGCTGCTGTAGCGGCAAAGGTGCCATTGCTCCATTCGGACTCCTCCAACCAGCCGTCATCGGTGGTAGTTTCAGCTCCAACTAAGCTACCCTTCTTCTTCTTTTACTCTTCAATTTCTCAGCTGGTATGTGTGTTGAGCTATGCTCAAGTTTCTATGATGTTTTAGGTTCCACTTTTATAGATATTCTAATACTCACAGTTACCTTAAATTAATATTTAGGTGATATTAGAAAGTGATTTTGAGCTAAGAAGATTTCCAATTAAAAATCATAATCTTAGGTATGAGTTTAATTTTATCACTCCTTTTTTGTTATGAAGGATAGTTCTTGCGACTAATCAATTAAAATGAATTATTTAAATTAGATTGCAAATATTAAATGTTAGAAGTTAATTTTAGAATTTGTTTGATTTGTGTTCAAATTATAGAAATAATTGTGAAGTGCTTGAAGAAGAAGATTCAAAGCTGATATTTACATTTGGAATTAGGAAGCAAAGTTATTTCTTGAACTCTTGTCTACGGATGGAAATATTTTTGACATTTTTTAAGTGAGTGAATAATTCACTCCTCTTTTTCTACTTATTATACAAAAGTCTATTTTATTTGCTATTTTGAACTTGGCGATTATATTATACTATGATTCCAAATTAACTTGAATTCTCACCAATTACTTACATTTGAAAGTAAAATGATATGTTGTAGCAAATGGTATATACATTATATATTTCAAAGAATTGTTTCATATGTTTGATGTAGAAAATTATGCTATTTTGAAATAGTGGGTTGTTGAAGCTTTTGATAATGTGCTGCATGAAATTAATGATTGAATAGTCAAATGATTAAATATATGAATTGATTAGAGGTGATTCGTTTCCATTTTGTTAATGAATATTATTTTATAAAATAGTAAAGTATTGAGTTTTATTGTAAAAATTGAAAATTGGATCCTTGAAGAATTCCCTTAGAAAACCTCTAAGTGCACTTGTAAATAGAACTAAACTAAGAAATGAAACTAGCGGAGGAATAAGGTGAATGATGACAATTGAATACTACTAGGCAAGGTTGTCTATAAGAACTTACCATTAGATCCTAACTATATATCGAGATCTTGTATTTTTATAATACATGTTATTTATGAAGTATGAAGTATTTTATCTACTTTTCATCTTGGTAAGTATATTTGGAATTACATGTCCCATTTTTTATCTTATATGTTTAGGAAAACCTTAAAGTGTGAAGCATATTCTTTTTTAGTTTCAACTCGCATATTAGATTTAAACTTGCTATTTGTCATATCTATTGAATTTGACTTCTTCAATTGTGTGAATGGTATCCTTATATTTGATGAGTTATGGATTTTGAGTTTAATGGTTTAAGACTAAAATTGTCAATTTGCAAAATGTTTTATAAATGAATATGTATATGTGTTTATACTAGATTTCATTTGAATATAATTGTGATTAACCATCGATTTCTAGTAAATTATTCATTCACTAGATTTCTAAGAAACTCATCCACTCAGACCTAAGCCTGCTTCTTAATTGGGTAAGCCACCTTGTAGAGCATGGAGGCATTTTATTGGAGATATTTTAGTAGTTGACTAGGTTGAATCTTGCCATATGCATATGTGGTTGTTTGCCCAATGGATTGTGTATATTGATGTGTCTGGGTATTGTGATGCATTTTGACTATTTATGTAGGTCTTGAGTAGGACATGTGGCCCTCAATTGTACTAGCCTATGGCCCAGGGTCTAGAAAACAAAGGAGATTCTTCTGGATTTTTGTTAGAAACTTGAACAAGCATTTCAATAAATGCATCAAGGTTTTTCATACTTGTTCATCTTGTCTTGTATAGTTTATAGTTATCAAATTACTTTCTACATAGGAAAATGTGTAGCATCAAGAGTCTTATTATGTGGTTTAGGCTTGTAGGAAGCCACCATTATATGATTTTCTATGTTGGTCATATGCCTGGGAATCAGGGCATGACAAAATTAGTATCAGAGTCATGTTTAAAATTTAGGTGCATAATTTAGAGCCTTCAACTACCAAAATGAGATAAACATATCAAGTTCATGTTAATGCGCTCGAGAGTCTGAAACATGAATAAGGATATGTCAATGCCAACTCTAAGATATATGTTAAAAATCTCTACAATTCCTCAACCTTTCATTTTTGTATATGTATATATGAATATTGCTTAAAATAATCCTTCTTTTTTATGATAGGGAAATGCCACCCAAGACTAGATCCCTAGCTTGAATTGGATGTCGATCTAAAGAAGTGCCTAAGAGAGCTTCTCATAAACCATCACCTTCACCACCATCTTGAGGCAGGGGTAGAAGTAGAGCTAAGGGTTGAGGTTGTGGTAAAGGTCAAGGTAGAGTTACACGCGAAGAAGTGCAACTAGAAACTTGTTAACTTAAGACAACAACTCCTTCCACTTTTAGAGCTCTGGTAGGTCCTTTTACTTCTAATGCCTCAGTATGAGCCAAAAACTTGCAATGAACTATAAGTGAATTTGTAGATGAATTGACCTAACAAAGGCTTTAAAGGCAACAACATAAAGGACTAGAAATACAAGCACCACCACCCTTGCACTACGTGCAAGACCAACACCTATGAATTTCAGAAACTACCTTCAAGATTTTCAAAAGCTCAAACTTCCCCGCTATTCAAGCACCGGATCATAAGTGGATCCTCTTTATTTCTAGATCAGATTGAGAGGTTATGGTGGGTTCTTAACTGCCTGGAAGATGTCGTGATGAGGTTAGTTGGGTTTCAACTGGATGGTTTAGTTGTGCATTAGTTTTAGGGTTCGAAGAGTCATAAAGTACCCGATGGAATAATGATCACTTGGGAGACATTTCATACGACTTTCCTATAGTAGTTCTTTCCCAAAGGACAACAACATGCAAAATTATAAGAGTTTATTGATCTTAAGCAAAAAAGATTATTGGTTTCTAAGTATGCCACCCAATTTCTCTACTTGTCCTAGTTTGTAAGGTATATGATCCCTACTGAAAGGGATAAGGCCATGAAATTTGATGATGGCCTAACAATAATTACATCAATGTTATATAGGTTTTTAAGGGGACCATATTTGAACAAGTCTACAAAAGGCATATAGAATTAGAAGTGAGATTCATAGAAAGAAAGAAGGAAAAAGATGCCCAGAGTAGTTCAAGAAAGAAATTGATATATGAAGGTACTAATGGAGAGCCCAGGCAATAATCATCTTTAGCTTTTAGCACATCTCCTTCATGGAGGCATGATGTACTATTTTCATCTAGGGCCCTATGTTAGGTAGTTAGAGTAATAGGTTAGTAGGAGTTACTTCTATGAGTTATTGACCTCCTAGAGGATCTAGCTCTACTTATCCCACTCTATTTAGACTAGAGGCACTGTGACTATGTAGGACTTGTGGTTGAGTGCATTTAGGGGTTTGTAGGTGGGAGACTAGAGCCTATTTAATGTGTGACCAAATAGGTCATAAAGTAAAAGATTGTCCATATCGAGTAGCCCTATCTAGTGGCAGTAGGGCCATGAGTGTATTAGAAATATTTCATCACATTCTATAGCATCTAGGAGACCACCACCATCTGAGTATAGGGAAGAGGGAAAGGTAAAAGTTCTTCTAGTAAAAGTCATGGTAGTGGACATAAAGCTACTGCAAGAGTTTATGCTTTAACTAGGTAGGATACCTAAGCTTCTATTGCAATGGTTATAGGTACTTTATTAGTTGATTCTATTCAAGGTTATGAATTATTTGATCTTAGTGCAATTCACTCATTTATTTCCACTTATCTTGTATTATAACTTGCTAAACCTAACTCTCTTTGGTATTGTAGTTGTTAGAATTTACTCCTTTGGGTCAAATATTGACTGCTTATGATATGATATCATCTTTTGAAATTAATGTGCATGTAACTATTTTATCTACTAATTTGATTGTGTTAGATATAGTTGATTTTGATGTTATCTTGGGCATGGATTGGTTATCATCACATCATGCATGTTTAAATTGTTATAATAAGCTAGTTAGTTTTTGTATACCAGATGGAGATCCGATTTTGCTTTAGGGAGATAGGAGTGATACTCCTGTTAACCTTATTTATACTTCGAGTATGAGAAAGATGATTAGAAAAGGATGTGAGGCATATCTAGCATATGTTAAGGACACAGAACATTTAGAACAAAAAGTGGAAGATGTACTTGTGGTTCAGGAATTCCTAGATGTTTTTCTTGAAGAGCTACTTGGAATGCCACCAGAATGAGAAATTAAGTTTTATATTGATATTTCCTAAAGTACCAATCCCATTTCCATTCCACCTTACTGAATGGTGCCAAATAAATTGAAAGAATTGAAAATATAGTTGCAAGACTTGATTGACAAAGGCTTCATACAACCTAGTACTTCACCATGGGGAGTTCCAGTTTTATTCATGAAAAAGAAAGATGGAACTTTGAGGTTGTGTATTGATTATAGGAAACTAAACAAATTCACAGTGAAGAATAAATATCCATTACCAAGGATTGATGACTTATTTGATCTCTAGGGTGCTCAATGCTTCTTAAAAATTGATTCATGTTTAAGTTATCATCAATTACGAATCTGAAAGGAAGACGTTCCAAAAACTATTTTTTGCACTTGGTATAGTCACTATGAATTTTTAGTGATATCTTTTGGATTGACTAATGCTTTTGTAGCTTTTATGAATTTGATGAACATAGTTTTTTGACCTTTCATTGATCAATTTATGATCGTATTCATTGATGATATCTTGGTATATTTATGTAGTGATCAAGAACATAAGCAACATCTCAGGATGGTTTTGCAAACTTTTAGAGAACATCAATTGTGTGTTAAATTTTCGAAGTGTAGTTATGGTTGTCTAATAGTTTCCAAGGAAGGTATTAGTGTAAATCCCAAGAAAGTGGAAGCAGTTTAAAATTGGCCCAAACCTACCTCAATGATAGAGATTCATAGCTTTTTGGGTTTGACTGGGTATTATCACTGCTTTGTAAAGGATTTTTCTCAAATTTTAGCTTCTTTGATCGAGTTGACTCATAAAAACACCAAATTTGTATGGTTCAATTAATATGAAGCAAGTTTTCAATGACTCAAATAATGTTTGACCACAACACTAGTGTTCACTTTATCTTCGAATGGTGGTAACTACACAGTCTATGATGCCTCCAGTATAAGTTTTGGATATGTTTGAATTTAGCATGGCAAAGTTATAGCTTATTCATTGTGGCAACTCAAGAAACATAAGCAAAATTGTCCTTACAATGATTTAGAGATGACTACGATGGTGTTTGCATTGAAGATTTGGCGGCATTATCTTTATAGAGAAACCTGTGAGATTTACACTGATTACAAGAACTTGAAATATATTTTTGAGCAGAAAAACATGAACTTGAGACAACGCTAGAATATGGAACTTGTCAAAGATTGTGATTGCTTTATTTTGTATCATCCAAGCAAGACCAATGTTGCAGCAAATGCATTAAGTACGAAGTCAATAGGGGGAGTCCTACTCATATCAATGTGTAAAGAAGACTAATCATTCAAGAGCTACACAATGTGGAAACCAGTGGAATCCAATTGCAAATATCAGAACCCAGGATACTTCTACCACATGTGCAAGTACAGTTTCCTTTAGTTGACCAAATTGTAGCCACACAATTTCAAGATAAGAATATAAGTAGGTTGCTTGACATATTAAAGAAAGAGGCAAATTCAGGATTGACAAAGGATGAACAAGGAACCTTGACTTACTATGGTCAAATTTAGGTGACCAAAGTTGATGGATTATGATAGCAACTTTACCATATGGCCTACTTTTCATCTTATGCTATGCATCCAGACAATAACAAGATGTACTAGGATTTGAAGGCAGGTTATTGGTGGGAAATAATGAAATGTGACATCGTAGATTCTATTTCCTAATGACTTATGTGTCAATAAGTTAAAGTTGAGAATCAGAAAACTACAGGTTTGAATCAAAATTTAGAGATTCCTAAGTGGAAATAGGAGAGAGTTACTATGGATTTCCTCACTGGACTACCAAGGGCTCCAAAGAGCTATGATTTTATATGAGTGATTGTAGATTATTTGACAAAGAGTACCCATTTTCTTCCGGTAAAGACCATTTATTCAGCTTCCTAGTATGCTCAATTGTATCTGTATTGGATTATATCTCTTCACAGTGTTCCATTGTCTATCATATATGGTCGGGGCACTCAGTTTATAACTTGATTTTGGAAATCTTTTCAGGAGATCTTGGGTTGCCAACTCCATTTAGTTAAGGGTGATCACAGGTTGGGTTATCTTGATTAAGCGACCCAATTTCACCCAATTGATTCAACCTGATATCTAATTTTTATAACTCGAAACCAACCGAACCATTGCTAAAAACTAGATGTAACCACATTAGATGGTTTAAATTAATTTAGATTGGTTCATTTCAGTTTGCAATTTTCCATTTTTTTTTTACAAAATGAGACCTAATTAAACAAAAAAAAAGCCTAACATTACAAAAAAAAATGGCCTATTTTAAGCCATTTGACAGTTCACACTTGACAAAATGATGAAAAAACAAAAGGAGGTAACTTGATAGAAAGTTAGAAAATAGAAACACACTTTAAGGTTTATCTGCTTAAGTAATAAACATTTACACTTTGCAACTTGCATAATAAATTAATAATCATCCAAACAAGATTAAGTCATTAACATAAGTAGACAATTGCAGCTGCTATGCATGGGGATTTTTAATAGATTAAGTAAAATTCTGGAGATCATCTTGTATCAAATTTAAAACAAAAACATGAATTATTTTCTACAATTGCTAATACATTAGGACAGTAGATAAGCAACAAAGAAAATAACTGCAATTTGGTTTACAAATTTAAGTCTAGAGTATTAAGGATAGCCATGGGAATTGGAAAGAACTTGTCAGTGAAAGAAGATTGGAAGTACTTCCACCAATGTCCTATTGTGAACTTTGTATGCAACCATTTTCCAAGAGCTCTTGAGCCATATGCCTAACCATAAAGCTTTACAAGGAATGCCATTGATAGATTCCATGGTGCAAATTTGAAGATATGTAAGTTTACTTAACAACTTATAGAAGGAAATTGGATATATAAAGTGAGATATGAGAAAATGTTAAGGCATGAAATGAATCCTATTATCTCTAGGTTTGAATTGAACTATATGTGAGTTCACATGATGCATAAGTTTCCATATATGGGAATAATAAGAAGTTTATCACATTTTTTTAACTTTGCACTGACTCCAAAGCTTGATTTCCTGTGCGGTAGAGGAAGAACCTTGTGATTAGTGATGGAATCAGATACAGGATCAATTGGGATTTCATCAACTGATTCATGAGAATTGCATTGAACATAGCTACATCTAATCTTTCTACATACTACTCCATTATCTAAACTTTTAAGTTTCAACACATTACAAAGGCTATAATGTTTTGCTATTTAGTGTCTAGTCTAAATGTCTAATTGACAATAACAAAACAAGTAACAAGTAACAACTGTTGCTACAAAAAAATCTGAATTCATGAAATAACTACAAAAAATTCTTGAACCTAAACCTCCATGTTCTATATGTTCTGACTATGTGAATGAAGGCTATACAAAAAGGCCAAAAACAAAGCTGTGCAAATGAATTCTATACTAAATAAAAAATGATATTAATGGCCATCAATTAAAAAAAAAACCCTTGCTAACAAGTAATGTGTTCAATCCTGTACCAAAATATGTACTTTTTAGTTCCTAAAGTCAATTTGATGTCTAGTGTAGTGAAAGCAAAGCAACTATTAACCAACCAAGTATCAAACCAAAAAAATTGGACATCAAATATTTAAGGCAATTAATATTCTTTAATTAACAGTCATAGGCTATGTCTGTGATATTGTTGCTTTCCCTTACCACTTGCCCTTCCACCTCCAACTCCAACATCAATTGCAATGGATGAATTTCCTGGACCACATCCCAAAAATTCTAGCAAAACAAAGAACAAATTCAAATATAATTACTTAAAAAGCATAAAATAAGATAAACAAAATAAGAAAAAACTAAGAAAATGTAGCCAATGGATAGATTTATACCTTGCTCTATTTCTTCACATTTGTCAAGCTCATCATCATATCCAATATCATGGAAGCCAAACTTTGAGGGTCTCAACCAATTTTGAGTACAAATGAGGGCCTCATTCATCTTAAAGGTAAGAAAACTTCTGAATTGATCTAACACTCTTCCTCTGGCACTAAAAGCTGATTCAGAAGATACTGTTGACACTGGGACAACCAACACCTCTCTAGCTATCTTTGAAATGATATTGAATCTTGATGCATTAATCTTCTACCAAGTCGAAATATCAAAGTTTCCATATTCATCCATACAAGCTTTATTCAAAAACCTTTCCACCTCATTCTTTGCCTCAATGGTGTCCATCTTTTTCAGGTGGGACCTAAAGGCAACAAACCTAGCCTTGTGGGCATGGCTTTCAATAGTAAATAGAGTAGGGTACAAATCATCAAGTTTTACCATACTTGTCGTAGATGCACTAGGTTGGTCATATTTATTTGAGTACCACTTATACATCCTCACCAAATCATCTTTAACTTTTTTATCCATTGCTTATGCCACATTTTACCCATAAATTTCTTCAAAGGAACACATAACATAAGCTAATTTATATCTAGGGTCTAGAACATTTGCAATGAATAGAAGAGGATTCATGTTCTCAATCTTTCCCTAATACTTCTCATACTTTGTTTTCATGTCTAATGCCATCACATGTAAAATTGAGTCATACATCTTACTATCACTCTATTTCTTAATTTCACTTTGCACTAAAGATAAATTAGTGTATGCAGAATTTGAAGTGACATACAATGACCCCAAAAAATGATAAAGTGACATT
The DNA here is from genome assembly GCA_026873985.1 of Saraca asoca. Taxonomy (NCBI): domain Eukaryota; kingdom Viridiplantae; phylum Streptophyta; class Magnoliopsida; order Fabales; family Fabaceae; genus Saraca; species Saraca asoca. The sequence goes on from JANHAO010002327.1 coordinate 16,041, forward strand.
AAAGAAAACTTTAAGCAAATTTATGAAAGTCCTTGCATTATTCTAATCAGTAGTTATGGGTGGCCCTATTCTTTTAGAATCCTCTATGAAATAAATGGAGTAATTAGTGTTATCATTTTCCAACCTTTTAAATACTTTTTGGTACTTCTCTGCTACCTTTAGCATCTTAAAGGTGGAGTTTCCCCTTATGGGCACATCTAGACACACAAGTGATTTGTGAGTGATGTGTTTTTCCTCAATGGTTTATTTGAACTTAGCTAACCTAGAGGAAGAGGACCTCATATACCTCATTGCATTCCTAATTGTTGAAATTAAGGTATGGAGATCCTTTAAACCATCACTCACCACCAGGTTTAAGATGTGGGCACAACACCTCATGTGCAACGCCTCACCATCCAAGACCAACCTTCTCCAATTTTTCACTTGTCTCTTCAAATATGTTATGGCCTCATCATTAGAGCTAGCATCATCCACAGTTATGATGAACAACTTCTTCACACCCCTCTCATTTAAGCAATTTTCTACATATTTTCCTTGGTTTTCCCTTTATGGTTTGGTATAAGGTAGAAATTAATTATCTTCTTTTTGCAACTTCCAATCATTATCTATGAAGTGAATTGTCAAAGCCATATAATTAAGATTCTATACATTAGTCCAGTAACTAGTAGTTACACATGCCCTAACACAATTAGATTTCAACAAAACTTTTAATCTTGCTTTCTCTTCTAAGTACATCTTCATGCAATATCTTCTTATGGTATCTCTAGATGGCACATGTAGCTATGGTTGCAACTTTTTGCACATATATTTAAATCCATAACCTTCAAATACTCTAAAACATTTATTACACATCACAAACATAGAGATAGATTTTCTACACGCTTCTAAGTCATACATGTTGCCCCACTAGATTTGTTTTCAACCTTAAACACTTGTTGTTTAGGGTCATTCCTCAAAGCAAATAGGTATTTAGGATGCCTGGAGATATGTCCTAACACGTTAGAAGTGAGATATTCCTTACTACCACACAAAAATCTAATCCTACAATGTATACATTCAATAATAGGTTCACTCACCTCTTCATCGAGCATTCTTATGAAGTGGTCCCAAGTAATGCTCATTTTTCTTGTTGAAATTCCAACCTTTTATTGGCTGAGGGCTTCTTTTTTGTTTTTGATGTCTCTTTCTTCCTCTTTGTGTAGGCCATTTTTCACTTGTTGCACTAGGTCTAGTTGCTACATCATCAATAGTAGTTACTGCCCTGCCAATTAAGGACTCACTAGGTTTTTCCATGTTATGTAACCTGGAACGTTTCAAAGATTAGAGACTTGGCAAAATTCAAATAGCTTTTAAATAGAGCAAAATTATATACAACAATTGCAATATTTGGTGGCATGTTTGAAATAAACTTTATTTATATGCATGTTTGAATATTAGACAAGCAAAAGAACTCTATTATAAGTTGGACTCACTTGGAATTTAGAGTTTCTTTGTCACACTTCAACTTATAAGTTGTTAATTGGGGTTGTCACTTGTAGCTATAAACAGAAAATGATTTTAAATCTGAACATATGATTTAACCTATTTTGATAAATATTAATACTTAGTTAATCTAAACCTATGATTAAAACCATGTCAATAAATGAGTAAGCTAGTTAACAAGTGCATAGGGTTTCCTTGTTTAAGAATAAAAAAAAATAATTATTCATTACTTGGAAGATGTGCAGCAGGATTTCAAAGTTTACAAGCATTTAGGAGTAAATATTATAATGTTCACTCATAACTAAACGATTACCTCAATTAGCTCTTTTGCCCCGGATGTTGCCTTAAATTTTGCCTTCATTATCTCAAACAAGCCTCAGTTAATACTTTCCAACTATTGTAATGTATCTTACCCGTGGAAGAGCTTAATACCCACTTTTCTTGATAATCTTCAAATATATTGCTTGCAAAATCATGACATTAATTCAATGATTACCATCTTGATTGAATTCATCAACTCTTGCAAAAAATTAACACCTCAGAATATGCAATGAACCTAACATTAATTATTTTCTACACAGATATTAAAACATCAAGTGTTTGGGGATGTCATTTAGAATTCCAAATGGCCTGGTCCTATGTAATGCAAAATAGTTCTTATAAATTCCATTCAAATAAACTACTCAAACAAAACCATTAATCATAGCAAATTGTATAACTGACCTTTTTATGATGTCAAGTTTTTTCTCCTCAAGGTGATCCTTTTCTTATAAAATATTAGTATTATAAGAACTGTGAATGGGTTTTTGACAACTAACTGAACTTTGAGGACATATTCTAACTTCAAGAAATTCATCTAGTTTGTTACTTCACAAGCCAAATCCATTGAAATGAAGAAAATGATTTTCAATACTCTACACAAAACAAAAGTTTCAATCATACACTCCTATAGGTAAATTCCAAATGGATGGAAAGGAAGGGATAAAGAATATACAAGTGTTCTAATTGACTACATAGCAAGTTCAAAATTCAAGGTACTCAGGTTTAATGTGTAAAGTACTTAGTGTATGTAACAAAAGTATAGAATTTAGAAAAAATAACTTCAAAGGCTAAGGCTCCCTCTGTATGAAGAGGATATTCAATAATTAAGTAATGTTTCTAAAAAAAATAATTTCAAAAAAAAAAAACTTATCCACCTACTAAACCACTTGAAAATTCTAACTTCACATAAATCCAAGATATATTAAACATAATGCTAAACATATATATCCATAACCTTATAGATTAAATCTAATGCAAGAAAAGCATCAAAATTTGAACTTTAAAGCATAATCCAAAACTAGGGTTTTTGCTCAAATTTTGATTTCTCAACATGAGCAGTGCAAGCGTCAGCTAATTGGGTAGTTAAAATTTGGTTTTTTAGCATGAATAAAGCTATGATTTTGATTAGTAATTCCAAAAACAGGTAAGGCTAATCCATGTATTACAGAATGGGAGAGTTAGGGCATACTTGGTGATAAAAATTGGAGCCATGAAAAGCATTGAAGATGAAGAACAAATTGGATTGCTGGTGACTTTGCTTCTCTGGTAGGGTAGCTGGTAAAATTCCACTGATTAGCTCTGCTAGAGTTTGCTCCTGGGGACAAATAGATGAAGTCACGAGCAGCTTCTAAGCTTTATTTGTATCAGTGCAGCCATATAGGTCGTATAATGCATTAAGCTAAATGACACCGTTTGGCCACTATTTGGTTCTTTATGATTTTAATCGATTACAAATTCTATAACTTAAAATCGATTGATAACCCACAATTTTGCAATAATCTTTAACCAAAACAACCCGATTTCAAATTTGACCCTCCCCTAACCCCAAGAATTTGGTTTATTTCAATTGATTTTGGTTAGGTTGCTCAACACTACTAGCCCTAATTTTAGTATAGCTTTTCACACTCAAATAGATGGACAATTCGATAGGACAATTCAAGTTCTAAAAGACGTGCTTCGAGCTTGCGTGTTGGAATTTGATGGTAGTTAGGAGTGATATTTCCCTTTGATTGAACTCTCTTATAACAACAATTATCATTCTTCAATTCAAATGGCTCCTTTTGAAGCACTGTATAGGAGAAAATGTAGATCTATCATCGATTGGTTTAAGGTTGGCAAGGTAAAGTTATTGGGCTCAGACTTGGTTCAAGATGCTAATGAGAAAGTCAAGATTATTAGAGAAAATTGATAATTACTTAGAGCCATCAAAAGTCAAATGTAGACAAGAAAAGAAGAAATTTAGAGTTTCAAGTGGGTGACCAGGTATTCTTGAAAATATCACCTATGAAGGGAATTATGAGATTTGGAAAGAAGGGAGAGAGAAGTCCCAAGTACATAGGCCGGTTTCCCATAGTGAAGAGAATAGGCACTATGGCTTATAAGTTAAATCTACCCTAGAATTAGAGAGCATTCATCATGTTTTTCATATGTCTATAAAAAAAGTACGTCCTAGATCTAACATTCTTTTGCAAATCCTAATTGAATTGGATGGTCACTTGAGTTATGAGGAGTGTCTTGTAGCTATTATAGACTAACAAATTAGAAAACTTCGCTCCAAGTAATATTCTTCAGTGAAAGTCTTGTGGGAAAACTATGAGAAAGAAGAGTTAACTTGGGAATCCGAACCAGTTACGAAGGACAAATATCCATATCTTTTCAAATAGTTTATCAGTAAAAATCCTTCTATTCTAACATCGTTAGAACTATACCATTAATAGTTAGTGAAAGTATTTTGTACCATCCTAATTGCAATCTTGCTTATAGAATTTGGGGGCAATTCTTTTGAAGGGGGAGAATTTGTGAGACCTTGTCAATTTCCTGACAAGTTTTATTGATAGAGAATTTAGAAATTTTGTTTAAATTATTGAACTTAACCTATGTGAATTAGAAAAATAAAAAAATGTTTTTTAAATTAAATTCCTTATAAATGAGATATTTTCCTTTTACATATAAGCTACACCAGCCATACATTATATGTCAATTTTTTTCCTTAATCTTTCTCTTTTCTTTCTCCTTTCTTTTTTTTTATTTCTCTCTGTAGAACTTTTTTTTCCTGATTCTCGATCTTCCCCTCCTTCTCCTCTATTTCCCAACTTCAAGTGTCCCCTTTCGCTCTAGCACAATGGCAATAACACTCATCCTTCTCTCGCCGGAGCTTAACTAGATGCGTGAAGCTCCACCACCCGCAGCTGCGTTGTAGGATTTTGGAGTCCGGTTGTTCCCAGTTTTGAATAGAGACTATGAGAGAAAGAGGGTGTCCGAAACCAGCCTTCCTTTTCAACCTTGTGTTCACCTCTTTCCTTTATGTCTTGCCAATCACCAACCCATATCAACGCCTCAACTCTGCCACCACTCACCCAGAACACCACCAACCAACAGCAGAAACCAGCAGCTTCCAGCTGCTGTAGCGGCAGAGATGCCATTGCTCCATTTAGACTCCTCCAACCAGTCATTGCTGGTGGTGGTTTCAGCTCTAATTGAGCTACCGTTCTTCCATTTTTTTCTCTTCAATTTCTCAGCTGCTATGTGTGTTGAGCTATGCTTAAGTTTTTATGATGTTTAGGTTCCATTTTTATAGAAATTTCAATACTCACTATTACCTTAAATTAATATTTAGGTGACATTAAAAGATGATTTTGAGCTAAGAAAATTTCTTAGTTGAAATTCATAACCTTGGGTATGAACTTAATTTTATAACCCCTTTTTTTGTTATGGAGGATGGTTCTTATGAGTAATTAGTTAAAATGAATTGTTTAATTTGGATTACAAATATTAAATGGTAAAAATTAATTTTAGAATTTATTTAATTTGTGTTTAAATTATACGAATAATTGTGAAGTGCTTGAAAAAGAGGATTCAAAGCTGATATTTACATTTGTGATTAGGAAGCAAAGTCATTTCTTGAACTCTTATCTAATGGTAGAAATATTTTTTGCACTTTTCAGGTGAGTGGATAATTTATTCCTCTTTTCTTTATTATTATATAAAAGTCTATTTTATCTACTATTTTGAACTTGGAGATTATAATACACTATAATTCCAAATCAACTTGAGTTTTCACCAGTTAATTACATTTAAAAATAAAATGATATGTTGTAGTAAGTAGTATGTATGTTATATATTTCAAAGAATGGTTTCATGTATTTGATGTTGAAAATTTTGCTATTTTGAAATAGTGGGTTGTTAAAGGTTTTGATAATGTGCTACATGAAATTGATCATTAAATAGTCCAACGATTAAATATATGAATTGATTGGAAGTGATTTGTTTCCATTTTTCCAATGAATATTACTTTATGAAATAGTATAGTATTGAGTTTTATTGTAAAAATCAAATTTTGGATCCGTAGAGAATTCCTTTAGAAAATCTCAAAGTGCACTTGTGAATAGAATTAAACTGAAAAATAAAACTGGTGGAGGGATAAGGGGAGAATAACTAATGGAAGGGTAGAGTGAATAATGACGATTATATATTATTAGGGAAGGTTATCTATAGGAACTCACAATTGGATCCTAATTACATATCAAGATCTTGTATTTTCATGATACATGCATATTTACAAAGTATGAAATATTTTATCTACGGTTCATCTCAGTGAGTATATTTGGAATCGCATGTCATGTTTCTTATCTTTTACATCTAGGAAAAGCTTAAAGGGTGGAAGCATATTCTTTTCTAGTTTCGACTCCCATATTAGATTTAAACTTGGTGTTTGTTATATCTATTGAATTTGACTTCTTCAATTGTATGTATAGTATCCTTATATTTGATAAGTTATGGATTTTGAGTTTAATGGTTTAAAACTAAAATTGTCAATTTGTAAAATGTTTCATAAATGAATACGTATATGTGTTTATACTAGATTTCATTTTAATATAATTGTGATTAACCATTAATTCCTAGTGAATTATTCACTCATTGAGTTTCTAAAAAACTCACTCATTTTTTTTAAAATTATTTTCTAGAGTTTGAAGCTACCTTTACTATCTCTCCTTATCCACCTAGACTTGAGTTGGCTCCTTGACTGGGTAGGCCACCTTTGTGAAGCATGAAGGCATTTTATAGAAAATATTTTGGCAATTGGCTAGGTTGAGTCTTTTCATATGCATATGTAGTTGTTTGCCTAGTAGTTTGTGTATATTGATGTGTCTAGGTATTGTGATACATTTTGACTATTTATAGAAGTTTTAAGTAGGGTGTGTGGCCCTCAGTTATTGGATTGGCCTATGGCCCAGGGTTCAGAAAATAGAGGAGACTCTATTGGATTTTTGTTAGAAACATGAACAAGCATTTCAATAAATGTGTCAAGATTTTTCACACTTATTCATCTTATCTTGTATAGTTTATAATTGTTAAATCACTTTTCATATAGAAAAATATGTAACATCAAGAGTCTTACGATATAGTTCAAGCTTGTAGGGAGTCATCCTTAAGTAACTTTCTAAGCTAGTCATGTGCCTAGAAAACAGGAGATAACAAGTTCGCGGATAATTTGACAAATAGAAATATTTTTTTTATTCTTAACTCAAAATATGAAAAAGTGTTTTAAAGATTAATACATTCTTTATAATTAAGATCTTTATAACAAAGTTTTATTGGTGAATTGACTTATATAATAAGACTTTTATCCTCCCTCAACTTATTGCAGTGCCGCCCCCTTTGCTATTGAGTATTAATATTTAACATATAAAAATTATAAGATAATAAGTCATGGATGTATGCATAATATTTTAATATAAAATTACAAAATATAAAAAATTTTGTGTGAAATTGTTATAATGAGAAGATACATAATTTACCTTTTAACATTCTTAATAATAAAAAAATATGGCCTAATACTAATTATGGAAAAGATAGCCAAAGTTCATATATATATATATATATATATAAAATTGGGAATTTTATAATATTGGTAAATCCTTTTTTTTTACAAATTTTTATGAAAGTGTAATATAATAGTTGTAACATTTATATATAACAAAAATTGTAAGTGTGCACAGATTTTACATCTAATTAACAAATATATATATATATATATATATAAAGTTACGACTCTATTATTCAAACTTGCATAAAAAAATTTTAAAATTTTTTCTTATTTTTATATAAAAGTTACAATTTACAAAAAAAGGTAAAAACTTTTAAGAAAAATTACAAAAATGTGTATGATACAATTTTTTTTTGTTAGTACCAAAGTATCAACCATATATAATTCATTTCTTAATCTACTTATTTCTTAGTAGTTCAGTAAAATATGAAATTAAGTTCAACTTTTAAACAACATATTGATAATAGGTGTTAATTGCAATCTTGGGAAAATGTGAAGAACAAAATTGTTCAAATTAAAAATACAGGGACAAAATTATGATTTTTAACAAAATAGGGGAATAAAATTGTCTCTAAGTCAGAAATTTATGTTTACAACCTTTAAAACAATTATAACTTTATAGAAAGAGTTTGTTTGGCGCAAATAGCTAATAAGTTAATTAATAGCTAATAAGCTAGCCACTAATTGAAAGCTGAAGGTTGATAAAATAGCTAAGTGTATCAGAAATGTTTTGTAAATTAACTGATAAGCTAGCTCAAAAATAGAAATTGACATATATGACATGTTAATATCAATATATGTTATGAGTATTTTCCAGATTACTCAAAATGGACTAGTCAAGGCCCAATAAGAAGCAGAGCCCAGCTGAAAAGGAGGCCTAGATCGCTTGATGATTGAGGATGCTTAGCGGGGTACCAACTTACTACCCGCAAACAAGGACACATGGCGGAGTCAATGCACAAGCCCAGCCCGTAAAGGAAGGCACCAGCTCGCTGAGCAGAGCTTAGTGCCCAGACCATCCTTTGGTAGATTTATTACCGACAAGGTTAGCGATGGGATTAACTTTTCTAGTCAACAGATTACCTAACACAAGTCTAGGTCGCTAAGATAGCGAGTTAGGCACTAGTACGGAAGCTTAGTCGTCAGCTGAAGGCACATCTTCCCAACCGATAGGTCAGCCTCCAAAATCAACATATCAACCCCCAACGGTCCGACAATGATTTGTCCAACATTTATTACCAGACACCAAGCATTTATTGCCTGATGCAGTGAAAATAATCATTTTGATTACCTGCTAAATTACACTTGTACTCCTCCCCTCTTCTATAAATAAGGGGGGAAGACCACTATAAAAGGGAGAGTAAGAAAAAACTATATGTAGACACTCTACCGAAATAGCAACACATCACTGTATCTCCATTGAGTTAAATGAAAAATCACCATAAAAAAGTGAATACAATCCACTGTGCGTGTAGGGGCTAATTTGGCTTTAGCTGAACCACGATAAAAGCTTTTGGTGTTTGCTATTCTTCCTCTCTTTCTCTTTTTTCTTCTCCGTTAGCTTATTTCTTTAGCTTGTAGTTTGGGGTGACATTGGACTTATACTTGCTGATCAGATTTCACCGTCAACATTTTGGTGCTAGAAGGAAGGGCCCCACTGCATTCTCTTCATCCTTGGTAAACCATTTTACCTACAATGGTAGGAGGAAAAGCCACTAGAAGCATAGGAGCATCTGTTGGCCAACTTGAATGTCAGACATAGCCTTAATGGGACTCTACTACCCCCATAACAGGTGTTGTAGTAAGCATGGCACCTCCCACTCCATACTAGCTTGCCATTCTTGAAGTTAATAGAGCCCAGACTTAGTCCTAATGCTAAGAAGCTCTTGAGAATATCATGAAAGAGTTGGTAGACATGGTTAGAGTGTTGGCCCAGGCCCAGGCACAGGCACAAGGCGTACAGAGGCAAATTGGAGTTATTGCACCAGAGGGGGGACCCCAACATGAAAAGCCCGTTAGAGGAGAGTGTTAATATGTTGGTTCCATTCATTTGTTAGACTCACGGCTAAGGTCAGAAGTCCATAGGGTTTGCAAGGATGAAAAAGATGATTAGCAGCATGAGAGCTCGGGCCAAGAAAAAAGCTCCAATGAGACAGACCATGAGCATAGGACAGACTGCTACTCGTATAGCCATGAAAACAGCCAGAGGCGTGAAACTTTAGATCGTCATTCTCATGATCATTGAGATGAAAGGAGCTGGAGAACCTCTAGTCACCGGTTCGAGGCTTAGGACCCCATCATTGAAGAGCTGCTTTAGAAGGTGAAGCAACTAGAAAAAAGGGCTGCTGCCTGGAGCAGCGAAGACTCTTACAAGGAAAGGATGTCATTCACCAAAGAAATTGAAATAGAACCTTTTCCTCGTAGGTTTAAGATCTCGAATATCCTATTGTATAATGGAGACAGCGATCCATATAGCCACTTGGATGCATTCAATGTCTAAATGGACCTCTAGACCTTTAGCTCACTAATGAAGTGCTAGGTCTTTCCTACTACCCTTGTAGAGATACCACAGACCTAGTTCAAGAGCCTCCCAACTCATAGCATTCATAGTTGAGAAGAATGCCAAGCAAGATTCCTTAACTAGTATAGGGTACTCAAGAAATAGCTCGCCCCATCTTGCTACCTAGCAATAGTCTTTCAACAAAAAGATGAATCACTCAAGGACTTATTACTCGATTCCGATGTGAGGTCAGCAATGTGGAGAACCCGTCGAATGAGAGTGTTCTCACAACTATCTCAGTTAGGCTTTGTAAGAATGGAAAGCTACATGAGGACATATATAAGTCCTCGCTGAAGAGTTTTGGTGAGTTCTATGAACGTGCTGCTAAAGAGATTCGATGGGAAGAAACCTTTAGCCTAAAGAAACCTAACAGAAAGGAGGAGGCAAGTGGCTCTAGGAGAAGCAGGAAAAGAGCTAGAAACAAAAACAATGGAGAGGACAAGAAGAACAGCTCTGTGGATTAGGCCACAAAAAAAGGCCAGAAATGAGTGACCACAATGCCAAGGTAACTATGACAGTTACATTATCTTGTCAGATACTCCTGACAAAATCTTCATGACCAAAAGGAATAACGAGGACTTCAAGAGACCCAGACCCATAAAAGCTCCTCTTGGGTGGAGAAACCAAAGCAAATTTTATGCCTACCATAACAAGGTTAGGTATAGCATCTCAGATTGTTAGGCGTTAAAAGATGCCACCGAGGACCTCATCAAGAGAGGTTGCTTGACGGATTACATTGTAAGACCCTTAGGACAACGACCCCTGTGTCCTCAACAATCGACGCAGCAGCAACACCAGCAGCCCCCAAAGTAGGAGGAAATGCCTTCAGTGAGGACCATGTTCACCATTCATGATGGCCTCGCATTGCTAGTGCCTCGAACAGGTCACGTGAGTGCTATATGCATGCAACAGGTTGCATCCTACTTGCGAGTCACATGGAATGTGAAAGACTCACCAAGAAAGCTAAAGTAACCTCGATATAGAAGAAGTTGCATGAGGGATCTATGCCCTTCACAATGATACGATAGTCATTCATGCAAAGATTGGCAACACCGATATGAGGAGAATAATGGTTGATATTAGTAGTTTCATCAACGTAATGTATGAAAGATATTTTAACCAGATGGGTGTGAGTACGAGCTAGTTAGATCCTTCCCCCGAGCCTCTCTATAGCTTCATAGGAGATGAAATAGTGCTGCTGGGTTAGATTAGACTCCCGCTTACTTTAGGAGACCTGGACTGCCAAGCAACTATTATGGCAGATTTCTTGATCATAGACTACCTCTTGGCTTACAATGTGGTGTTGGGGCGACCCATCATGAATGACTTAGGCATGGTCATGTCCACTAGGACACTCACCATTAAATTCCTGACCCCAAACAAAGTGGGATGTGTACGGGGAGAGAGCAAATAGCTCGACGCTGCTATGAAGACGTAGTCAAGCTCGAGGCATAAGCAAAGAAGGTACATGTGGTATTAGGAGGAGAGCCCTGAGCTATGAGCACTAAAGGGGTCAGCTATGACCTCGACCCTCGTAAGGTGGACATAGAACAAGCTACTGGTCCTGTTGAAAAGCTCAAGGAAGTGAAGGTCAGTGAAGTGGGTATAAAAAGATGCCTTAAGTTGGGGAAGAGCTCACGACTTGACACAAAAGCACAATTAGCAGAATTTCTCAAGGCCAATCTGGATGTCTTTACCTCGAACCATGAAGATATGGTAGGCATTGACCTCCGGGTTATGTCACACAGGCTCAACATCAACCCCCGGCACAAGCCAGTTTGTTAGAAGAAAAGGCCAATGACTGCCAAGTGCTACACCGCATTGAAGGAAGAGGTGGATAAGCTGTTAGTGAACAAGTTTATTCGAGAAGCCCACTACCCCACTTGGGTTGCAACCCCATCCTCATGAAAAACAAAAATGGGAAATATAGGACATACATAGACTTCACTGACTTGAACAAAGCCTGCCCAAAAGATAGCTTCCCTTTGCTAAGGATTAACCAGCTCATAGATGCGGCAGTGGGACATGAACTCCTTAGTTTCATGGATGCCTACGTGGGATATAATTAGATCCCAATGGCTGCACAAGATGAAGAACACACCTCATTTATCATTGATTATGAGTTATATTGCTATAAAGTAATGCTCTTTGGGCTTAAAAAATGCAGGAGTGACTTACCAGCGATTGGTGAACCTGATGTTTAGAGACCAAATCAGCAAAATGATGGAGGTGTACATAGACAACATGTTAGTGAAGTCCAAATAGCTTATAAACCATGTCCGTGACCTAGATGAAATGTTCCAGATCCTGAGGAGGTATCAGATGAAATTGAACCCTCTCAAGTGTGCATTCGGAGTCACCTCAGGAAAGTTCCTTGGCTTCATAGTGAACAGTAGGGGGATCAAGGCAAATTCAAAAAAGATTAAAGCTCTCCTCGACATACGATCCCCTACTAGAGCCAAAGATGTACAAAGCTTGAACGGCCAAGTTGTGGCACTCAGTAGATTCATCTAGAAGGCAATAGATAAATGCATCCCCTTCTTCAATATCCTAAAGAAGACAAAAAAGTTTGAATGAACACATGAATGCGAGGTTGCCTTCTAAGAACTTAAATAGTATCTCAGACAAGCTCCACTTTTATCTAAGTCGAAAGAGGGCAAGAAACTGATCGTATACTTGGGAGTGTCCCAACATGCCCTCAACATGGCCTTAATGTGGGAAGAGAGAGGAGCTTAGCTCCTTATTTATTATGTAAGCAAGCGACTGTTGGATGCCGAGACAAGGTACTCGCTAATGGAAAAACTTGCCTATTGCCTAGTCATTGCATCAAGGAAGCTGTGACCCTACTTCCAAGACTATAGCATAAAGGTCCTTACCCAGTTTCCGCTTAAACAGGTCTTGTAAAAGATAGATGCTTCAGGCTAATTGCTCAAATGGGTGATTAAGCTTGCCTAGTTTGATATTGAGTACAAGCCCAGACCAGCGGTCAAAGGGTAGGCTCTGGCCAACTTCATTACGAAATTCATGGGGCCCATGTGAGAAGAGGTGGAAACTTCAGAAGCCCCATGGTGGAAGCTATACATGGGCGGGTCATCGAGTAATCAAAAGTGTTAGCCTAGCCAACTAGACTATCTTTTATTTTGATGATGAAAATAATTTTGATCATATCATATTATGTTTATGAGCTTTAAT
>JANHAO010002328.1:0-29103 GCA_026873985.1 Saraca asoca
TTTCCAAATGATGCCAATTGACACAAATTCACAAATACACACTAACACAGCTGGAAACATGTCATTTTAGACCTTAAAATGCTAATTATGAGGATAAATAGATGTGTTAAATATTGTGTTATCAGTGCCATAGTCAAGCACTCCTTCAATCGTTAGAAACTTGCCTCACACGCATCAGACCACTCAAATTTGGCATTCTTCTTTGTCAGCTTGGTCAATGGAGCTAAAATTCAAGAAAAGTCTTTCACAAAATAGCGATACTATTCAGCCAAACCCAAGAAACTATGAATCTCTATCATTGAAGTAGGTTTAGGCTAGTTTTGAACTACCTCAACTTTTCTGGGATCCATATTAATACCTTCTTTTGAAACCATGTGTCTCAAAAAAGCTACACTCGTCAATCAGAACTCACATTTAAAAAATTTTGTATAGAGTTGTTGCTCTCTAAGAGTCTATAATACAAATCTCAAATGTTGTTCATGAGCCCGATCATCAGGGAAATACACCAAAATGTCATCAATGAACACAATTACAAACCGATCCAAGTAGGGCTTGAAAATCCTATTCATTAAATCCATGAATGCTGCGGGGGTATTGGTTAGACCAAAAGATATCATTAGGAATTCATAATGACCATAGCAAGTCCAAAAGGTGGTCTTTGGAATGTCCTTCTTTTAGATTTGCAGTTGATGGTAACCAGATCTCGAGTCAATTTTTGAGAAGTATTAAGCATCATGAAATTGGTCAAACAAATTATCAATTCTGGGTAATGGATACTTGTTCTTTACAGTGACTTTATTCAATTGCCTATAATCAATGCAGAGTCTTAAGGTTCCATCCTTTTTCTTTACAAATAGCACCGAGGCTCCCCAAGGGGAAGTACTGGGACAAATAAATCCTTTGTCCAACAACTCCCGTAATTGTACCTTCAACTTTTTCAATTCAGCTGGTGCCATATGGTATGGAGGAATGGAAATAGGATCAATCCCAGGGACAATATTAATGCAAAATTCAATTTCCCGCTCTGATGGCATTCCAGGTAACTTTTTTGAAAAGACATATTCAAACTCCCGAACCACTGGTACACTTTTAACTTTCAATTCTGTTGTTTTGGTGTCCTGGATGAATGCTAAATAGGCTTCGCATCCCCTTTTTATCATTTTGCTGGAACGAAAGGTAGAAATTAGGTTGACAAAAACATCACCCATGTCTCCCTGGAGCACAAGGACCTCTCTATTTGGTATGTGAAAACTGACCAGCTTATTGCGACAATCAACATATGCATAATATGTGGATAACCAGTCCATGTCTAAAATAACATCAAAATCTACCATATCTAATACAATTAAGTTAGCAGGCAAAATCATTCCATAGACATTAATTTCACAAGAAGGAATCATCTCACAAGCTGTCAATGTCTGCCTTAGAAGAGTAGATACCAATAGTTGTGACTCCAAAGGTAGTCGGGCTTTCACAAGTAGCATGGCTAGATATGTAGACACAAAGGAGTGTGTTGCACTGGAATCAAACAAAACATAGGTTGAAATAGTGTTTACCATCAAAGTACCTATGATTACTACATCCAAAGCTTATGCATCCTACCTCATCAATGTAAAAACCCTGGCAGTAGTCTTCTGACTGCTACCTCGACCCCTACTAGTTGATCCTCTACTTCCCCCCTCTAGTAACAGGCCCAGATACTGAGGGCCTAGTGGATAGGTTACCACTTGATGTCCCAGTGACCCTAACACCACTAGGTGAAGCAGACAACTGAGGACAATCTTTTCTCAAGTGACCCACCTGGCCACAGCTAAAGCAAGCTCCAGTTGCTTGCATGTAAATCCATAGATGCCTCCTCCCACAAGATTGGCATAACCCTGGTGCCTCATGCCTGGCTGAAGCAAAGAGACTAAAACTGGATCCCTTATAAGAAGGTTGACTAAGATCAGCGTCACCTGAGGGTCTCCCAAACTTGGGTGTACTTGCAGTTATTGATCATTGTCTCCCTCCATCCTTACTAGAACTTTGAGTTCAAGATTTTTTTCTAAAGCTTATTTGCATTTCTTTGTTCTATTTTCTTTCTTTAAGCCTAACTTCCAACTCCACTACTCTATCATACACTTCTTCATATGTGGTGGTCTTGGTAAATGGTATGACATTAAAGTATTTGTCATCCAAGCCCCTAACAAACCTTAAAGCTTTAGTCCTTTCAATAGGGATCAGATCTTTTGTAAACTAGGAAAGATAAAGGAACTGGGTAGCATATTTAGAAACAGATGATCCTTTTAGCCTCAAATTATAGAATTCCTGCATTTTCTCATACTATTGCCCTTCAGGGAAAAACTACTTCAAGAAAGTTGTATGGAACACCTCTCAAGTGATGGTTCCTTCACCTACGGGCCTATTTTGTTCCCACTCTTGGTACCATCTTTTTGCTGCTCTATCAAGCTAGAATTTTACCAGCTTCTCTGCCACTTCTTCAGGACACTTTATAATGCACCAAGACTATTTGATTTGATCCAAAAAGTCTAATGGATCTATAGATGATCCAGCTTCTGAGTATCTCAGAGGTCCCATCTTCCGAAAGCTACGCATATATTCTTCAAAACTTTTACTAGTTGATGGTACAAGAGGTGGGAGGATGGAGGAAGACGAGTTTTCATCCTCCTTTCTTGTTATAAAATTTCTTATTGAGTCATTTTATTCATGAATTCTACCATCAGATTTTTAAAATCTGTGAACCATGTTGGGGCTTCTGATAAAGAGGGACCAACTGAAGTCTCTGATGTAGAAAGAGCTCTTGATTCAAATTGGGAACCTTCTACTTGTGGTTTTCTTCATGTAGATCGGCCTCTACCTCTAGTCCTACCCCAACCCCAAAAGATAGTCTAAGAAAAGGATGATTGTTGGGGTGTTTCTCCTAACGCTTTTTCAGTTTGACGTCCGCTTGGGAATCTCATTTTGGGCAGCATTTTCCTATATTGAAATAAGGAGATTAGTTTAGATAGGAATCAATATACATGCTTATAAAATTGAAAATTTAGGAAATGCGGAGATTATCAATATACATTCATGGTGGAAGGCATCAACATATCCTTATTCACGTGTCATGCTCTCAGGCGCACTAGCATGAACTCGGTATATCTATCCTATAATGGAAATTGAAGACCTTTATCATGCATTTAAACCGTAGACCATGCTCTGAAACTAACTTTGTCATGCCTTAACCTATGAAATGTGATCGACGTAAAAAGTCACAGGTAAGAATCCTCCTACAAGTCTAACAATGCAAATTATACTGAATATTTATAATTTTTATAAATACATATTTAAACATTTAGAAAATAATTCTACCAAAAATTTAATAGAATTTTCCCTATTTTTTGAACATCTAGCATAATACCAACATACACAAAAATGGGTTACAGGCCCAAAATAACCTGTATAACAATATAACAAAATAACGCAATGGCCCAAGCTAATCAATCCTTATCCTACTGGGCATCCAGACAACACACACATGTACAATGCATACCTAACAACTGCCATCAACTCCACCATTTGTATACCTTTACACTCCGCAAAAGTGACCTACTCACTCAAGGAGCAGATCATGTATTCGGGTGAGGTGGAGGGGAGAATCCTGGAGCTCTGAAAAACATGAAAAGAGAGGAGTGAGTTTCATAGAAACCCAATGACTAGATAATCCCATAAAAAGTCATATATATAAATATAAATATAAATATATACATAACAAAACAAAAGAAGACTTAATATGCATTTAACCATACACCAAATGGAATCCAAGGAAAATTCCTAATGGTAATCACAACAGCATAATTATCCCAGACAAATTCGCATGCCGAATATTTATATATTCGATAGCCCACCCTTATCTCTCCCCAAACCAAGCCGTATGTCGAATATTTACATATTGGACAGCCCACCCTTATTTCTCTACACAATCACCATCGGATTACTAAAGGATTGTCAATGGATCCAGGACATCAATTTATTTACCATTTGAAATAATAATATACTAAAAACAAATAAAGTATAATTTCATCACATCAAGTAAATATCTATTTATGTGTATATATATATATATATATATAACACAACATACCTTAGAGTTTTCAAGAAAGCTAGCATCCAAATCAAAATCATTCTAGCAAAATCAGAATATTCCATACAACAAAATTATTTTGAAAATGGGATTTATTAAGTAAGGCAAATTATTCACTCACCTAAAAGACTCCCTAAAATGATCTAATTGTCACTCAAAGTGCTATGTCAGCCTACTTGGAGAAATCAAGCCAGTTAACCTAATTAGAAATAATTGATGTTAAAATTAGTATTTAAGCCTAAGTTACAGATCTTCTAGCTAAGCACACTATTCAATATTAATATTATATTTCAACAGTTGAACTTTTAGGATTAGATAGTCAAAATCACTTACTTGGAGAAAATCAACTAGAACTCCAAATTTGTTAGTATTGGTGTGCTCAAAACTTCATTGGAAGTTTCTCTAAAGCAAAACAGTACAAAACAACAAGAATATTTCAATTACTCACAACTAGCGCAATAAGGGTTTCAAGAAAAATTTCTTGGAAATTAGCTGTAGGATTGCTATAAAATAAATCTTTTGTTCTAGGATTGCTCACCAGAATCCTAAGTGTCAGTAGCCAACTCGGCTAGAGCTGAGATGCTGTCGATGAGCCTGTGCAAGCTGTTGGCCTAACCAGCTAAAAAAGGAAGAAGGAAACTACCATAATCTAAGTCAGCGTCGAAGGCACACCATGAGGCTAGAAGAAGGAAGGACCAACGTCGGAGTTCACTAATCAAAGGAGGGAGGACGGCGCAAGCTTGCCAGATGGAGAAGAGCCAATGAATAGAAATTGCCAGCCATCGGAGAAAGTAGCAACCAATAAGGTTTTCAGTTAGAGAAGGTCACTGAGGAAAAAGAGATGCCAGAAAAAGGAGAGGAAGTCTACCAGAGCTCACCGAAAGAGGAGGAACGTTGTCGGAGGAAGATGGACACCGGTTCACGGGAGAATTTTCAAGAAGGCTCGTGTGTAAAGATAGAGAGGCCGGCTAAGGTTTTATATTATAAGGCTAGAATGGAAAATTTATGTTTTGACCCTATTAACCTAACAAAAACTTCAACGAGGTCCTCCTGTAAAAAGGATAATTTCATTTTGGCCCCCAACGATATTTTTGAATCTTCACTTTAGTCCATAGGAAAATATATTTTATTTCTATTTTCTTATTTTCATTTATTGAGGCATTACACTTTAGCAACTGAACTTTCAAGATCAAATGAAAGCTTGAAGGCTGACAAGTAGGAGCATAGCTGCATTCAACTTCTCCCCTATCTGTTACTCATTTTAGCTAGCAAAGAATGTAATTGAGTTCGAAACTCATGGAAACACCAGCCACAATCTACACAGACTAACAAAAATGCTAGGGGGAAGGATTGCTAGTTACTAGTTGTTGTTAGTTTGCTAAGTGCTAAACCAATAAGGAAGGCATCATAACTACCATGGTTATTTAAAAAGATGATGTTGCTAACTGATGGCGTATAAATTGGCATTTGGTTTTAAGTAACTCTGATGGAGTTGAAGAAAGTTGACTCTAGTAGTTATGTACCTCTTCATTGCCCATGATTGTGCTAGTCCCCTATAATAGAGTAGCTCATCCAGAATAGATTAAGGTGTTATGGAGGTTGTTGCTAGCCGTATCACATTGCACTACTGGCATTGAACTCCAGTTAGCAAATAGTGGTGAAAGGCTGGAGAGCTTCGAGCAGGATCGAGTGGCTAGTTGTAAGGCAAAATAGCCACTTCATTTGCTATATTCTTCATGTCGTACTGCAAGAGTAGACAGATCAACTAAGAAAATAGAAGATGGTGGTTAAGTGTTGGTCGGTGCTAGTTGGAGCTACTGAACGGACGAACTGCTATCATTCTCGAAGTTAGCTGGTGCCCTAGCACAGAGAAGAAAAGAAAAGCTACAGTGGGGTTTTTTTTTTTTTAGGAAGAAAAAAGGAAGCTTAGCAGATGTTGAAGCAACCGAAGACGATAAATGAGGAAGGAGAACAGAGCACTGGGAGCTAGAGAAATTTTTGGAGAAGAGAAAAAAAATATCAAAGGCCAGTGTCTGGGTTTTACTTTTATAAAATAATGAAATGGGAAAAATTACACTTTGGCCCCAATAATAGTTTAGCATTTTCACCTAAATCCTTCTAAAAAAGGAAAATTATACTACAACCACAAGGAAAATTTGAAAATTTTCATATTAGTCCACTGAATTCAATTTTTTTTCATTTTTTTTCAAGGTGTTAGAGCCAAATTTTTGTTAAAAATGGATATGTGCATATTTAATTGTGTATTTGTGTGATTACATGTTTTGGTATGTTATTTTGCATGGTCAGACTTGTAGGAGGTTTTCTAACGGTAACCTTCTATGCTGATCATGTTCCATGGACTAGGGCGTGATAATGAAATCAAAGTTGAAAATATGGAATGATTTATTAAGATAGCTACATAAATACTTACTCTTTAAATGACTCTACTTATTCACAGTTTAAAAGCACATGTATTGTGGCTAATTTCAATTTTTTGTCATCCAAATATCGCTCTTCGTAGAACCTAGTAGAGAGTCTTGGAAGATTAAAGATGGAAAAAATATACTCTAAGGCCATTGATAACAAAATATTTTACTTATTTAATTGTCCTCTCACTAAGCTTTTTAAGGTCCAAACTGACTTATTTGAGCTATGTTATTACATATTCATTACGTTGTGTCAACTGGGATCATTATAGAAAATACTACATTATTTAGCCTTTTTAGCAGTTTCTGTATTTTGGCTATAACATGAGCTATAATTATCCAATTAATGTGATTCTTATCTTGTAGGAAGGATAAGACATAACTCTACAACTTTCATGAAGACCTCGAAGGTTGAATCTCACGATTGGATATCTAAAATTGGAGCTCAAACTAAAACCAGAATGTTATCTCAGTTTTATCTTAGGTAGCCCATCCTTGAGCATTCATCAAGCAAGATTTGGAGTTGTAGAAGTCCAAATGAGGTTAAACTAAGCCCAAATGAAAGTTAAGACACAATTCTTATGAGACTTCTAGACCTAAATATATCATTTGGGCATGCAAATTGAGCTGCAAAATAAAGGCAGAATACTGATGAGATGGGCCTCTGTAGAATTTAATTTTTAGGCCCCAAATGACATAAAACTTTGGCCCAATGGCTATTCCTTGTACTATCTCCACACTCAATTAGATTTACATCAGTGAGTTAGTAAAAAAAACTAAAGAAGCAATCTGCAAAATGCACATTCATGCAAAAGGAGTAGTGGCAGAAAATGGCAGCAAGAAAAAGATACTACACCAACTCTTCATCATTGCTCCTATTCCACCAACCAGTAGCTAGCTCCTTTTTTCTATTCAGCACTTTTCGATGAGAACACAAAGGGAGTTTTGGAGAGAGTTTTAGAGGGTTCTTTTCTTTTTCTCTTTGAAATTTTTGTGTATTCCATTATAGAGAGTTTTTGGAAGAGAGTTAAGAGGCAGGTTGTTCTCTCTTTTTCTCTGCAATTTTCATGTCTTCCATTCATGGAAGGCTAAACACTTTGTAATTAGTCTAAGGGATTGACAACTTGATGATTAATATTGAGATCTTGCTCTTTCACTTTGCAACCCAATTATTAGTCATTTCTTCTCCTTTCTTCTCTATTTTGCTGAGAATTCTGAATTGAATAGCTTCATTTAATTTGGATGTTACTATGATTATTACTTAATGATCACTTGTAGAAAGAGGATGATAAAAACTAAACAATACATTAAGCTTCTGATGGGTTGTTTACTTGGCTAAATCATAATTTCTTAGGATGGTTTTGGCTTAATTGGATGCTTAGTCTGTTTAACCTTAATCAACCAAATGCTACGTGCTTATCTAGTAGAGGATTCATTAATCATTTCAAGGCTTCTTACTATAATTTAAAGCCAGAAATAGGATTAACAATTGAATGAATATTTAATGATCAAGGATAGATTAATCTCAAGTTTAGTTGATTTCCTTGGGCTGGTTATTTGCTTGCTCCTCTTTATAGTTCTACCTTGTTGTTTGTTGTTAGAATAGTTGCTGCCAATCCCCCTCTCCATTTTTATCTCTTAATCTTATTGTTATTATTGGAATAATCCAAGGGCTCGACCCGATGTTATCTTATGCTACAAGCAGTAGGGTAAATCAGTTATAAATTTTCTAATTTTGATTAGATTCGTCAACCATCAGCTACATCGCCGCCCTAATCATCATTCCCACCAAATTCTATGCATTGGCATTGCATATTAGGGCCAAGATAGTATTGACAAAACTGAGAGGTCAAATAAGCTTTACATATACTTCCTTCAAGTCTAACGCTGCTGTCGACTTTCGTCTTCAGCCTGTTCAGAAATCTCTCAAATGGATACATCAACTGATATTGCACAGGGTCACCTATCCTGGCTTCAAGTGGCAAATGATTAAGCAAATGCTACATTAAGTTAAAAAATCGTGGTGGAAAGATTCGTTCAAGCTTGCTTATTATAAAAGGAATATTTTGTTCTATTCAGAGCAATTCTTCTTCTTGTAGAACTGTTGAGTACAATTCCTTAAAAAATTGACTTAACTCAGTTGTAGCCCTTCATATAGTATCTAGGAGTCCAGAAAGGCAATAGGAATCATTCTTTCTATGAAAATATGATAGTCATGACTTTTCATACTGAGTATCTTACCATCGCCTAAATCGATACACCTATTCAATTTGGAGGCATAATTATTAGGCACCCTTAACTCTTTGACCCACTTATGGATTGTCTTTCTACCATCCAAGCTCAAGGCGTAGGAAGCTTTAGGTTTATATATTTTTTCATTTATAGCTTCTTTAAGTTCTAACTCCATTCTTCTGCAATATTTTGGCAAATCTAATATCATCTTAATATTGTCTTTGGTTTTCCCTTTAATATCCATCACTATATAAAACACATTATTAAAGACTTTCTTCTCTATGTGCATGACATCAAGATTGCGTCGAAGTAAGTTAGATTGCCAACAAGGTAAGTCCCAAAATATGCTTCTCTTAGTCCAATTGTGATCCACCATATATCCTAGCATCTTGATTGGTCAAGTTTTTGTGACTTTTGGAATGGAATAAACCTAATCAAAAACTTATTCACCAGTTAATTTAGAGGCGGTTCACATCTCTCCACTCTATTTTTTATGAAGTTATTCTTATTTCTCCTATAAAGATGATCGCATGGTAGAAATTGTCTATGACAATCAAACCATGACTGTTTCCACCCATGCTTTAAAGTGAATGCTTTTGTAGATTCCATACATATTGAGCCAACTAATTTTCCAGCCTTTTGCCAATAAGATAATACCTCATGCAAGAAAATTATTGATGGCCCACATCAATGCGACCTTCATTTGAAAGTTTTACTTTATTAAAATGTAATATGTTGGAACACGATCACTTCAAAAAATGAGTAACTCATCTATCAATGGCTACATAAATACATTAATTTTACTTTTTAGATTTTCTGGACTTAGAATGATCACAGTTAAGAACATATATAGAGTTATTATACACATATCTGGAGGTAAATATTAAAGAGTGACTATTATTGGCTAACATAAGTACGGTGTAGCGTTATGTATTAAATTCCTATGACTTGGTGTAAGTTTGCATGTGTTTTACCCTATTTTTATACTAGCTTTCGTTTTCCAAAAATCACAATTCGAATCATTGTTTTTGCTTTGAAGTCGCAATCATGCTCCTAACTACAGAGCAACATTATGACTTCAAGCCATAACATTCGAATCAAAATTTTAGTTGTTTTTCTTATGATTCAAATTAACCTTTTATAATTTTGTTTCCTCAATTTTGATCGCGATTCCGATTGCTTATGAATTTGGACTTCCCAAATGTTTTCAATTTTTGGCAAGCAGACTTGTAATTTAAATTGGATTTCCTTGAGTCAAGTCAAATCGAATCTCTTTCATCTGATTTCCGTAATTTTGATCGTGATTCTGCTTAAATTTCAAGCTCGATTCTAATCATATATCTAAAAAACTTTCACCCTTCTAAAGTAATTCACTTCTCCTTCCTAGATAATTCTTCCTAGATAATTCTCAACTCTTTGGTCTAGTCTTATATGCATTTTAGCTAGTTAAATAAAGCAAATAAGAAACTCACATGAGTAATTCATAAAACCAATATTAATAAATTCAATAATTGTCCATAAATGATAGTATGATAACATAAGTCCCTATGATTGAGATTGAATGTGAAATTGTGACATAGTTATTATGAGTAATGATATTATTTAAATATGGTAATTTCCCCATGAGACATAGGATAACATATGTCATAATGAAAAATGTGGATAAAATGTGATAATATGATAAAGGATATATGATTAAGATTGTGATTGAAATGTACATTTGTGATATACCTGTTATGGGAATGATGCTATAAAATGCTTGAAAGTTCTTATAAAACTTGAGATGTAATTGATGAATAAGATGGAGAAAAATAAGCTGGATTCTAGATCTATGTGTTTTGATATGATGAGTGGCATAAGGCTGACTTGGAGGGACAAGGCTAGGATTGTACGAGATAAGGCAAGGATTATGCGGGATAAAGTTGGACCAGAGTAACAAGGAGATTTATATTTACTATGTATTTATTTTACTATTTTGTGTATTATTATTTTGTGGACATTTGAAAATTGATATAATGAGATTGAACAATGTAAGGATTAAGGATAGTGGCTTAAGGGCATGAGAACCTTGATTCGGTATAATGAGTTATAGATATTGTGATGTACTATCATTCAGAGGTGAGCCTTTGAAACTTAATGATTTGCTTATGAAACTTGGTTTGAGAAATGAATACCTGATTATCATGTTGATGTATATATATGTTGTTTGTTAGATAAATTCTTAAGTTTGGTGTGGATTATCTCATCAAACCCCAGATTCACTCTTCTGGAGATTATTTTTTCAGATTCTCCAGACATTGACGTTAATCCTTCCTCAAAGTAGTAAGAATGAATAGTGATTTCATGGAGATTACATCTGACACTTTTTCCACTATGGTTACTAGTTCGCTAGGAGTCTATGAAACTAGAATCCATCATATTGTCATTTTGAATCTAGTAGGTTGTGAAGTGCTCCATGAGGTGGAGATCATACCCATAGAGCCACCAGATGTCCTTTTTATGATAGCCTTATGATGGTTTGACCTTTAGTGGTCTACCATCAAATCATATATTTTGCTAACTTTTGTCTTTTTAAAAACTGGTAAATAGAAAGGCCACAAGGTTTAGTTATATTAATCTATACTTTTCAACTCATGATAAGACATAGGTTAACATAACATTTAATTACCTTGCCTTGGGAAGGACATAGGGTGTTATGGAAGTGACTCCTAGGCTAGGTGAGTGTTAGATAGTCTTTTTGAAAAATTTGTAGTATATTTGTGAACAGTATTTAACCCGACATGTGCCTAGTGGGCAATGTCATTGTAAATTATGAATCATGTTCATATTCAAAGTTATGTCACTTTTATATCATAGGTCTCTAATATCTTAAAACAACATATTGGAGTTTAGTAAACATAACTAATAATAGTGAAATAAATATGAATAGTAACAAGTAATGAAAATAGATTAAGGCTGGTGACTATCAATAAAGGATTGATATTCATAGCTAGAGAATTGGGTCATGACATATAAACTTTCTAGGCATCTTTATTTTGAGGCTCTTTTACATTACGTTGTAAGTGAATTGCAACGTCTGACCAATCGACATTCAATACTATATTTTTATAGATATTACTTGCATCATGCAAATCTTGTCTAACACCACTAAAAGATTCTCTCTTTTCTGTAGGTTTCTCCTCACCATGATTAGTCCACTATCAGTAATCATATTTAAATCCAAATCTATACAAATTGCTCTTAACTTTATCAAGAGGTAAAAATTTTTTATATTTATGTTTGGAGGATGTACACCTTATCAAACCATCATATATATAAATCAGCCAAGCTTTTGCAAAATCAATAAATTCTTTTATCTAGATTCGTCTTATATCCACTATATCTAAGAAGAAGTCTATCATATATTCATCTAAGGTGTTCTAGCTATTCTATATTCTATCTATCAAAGTTGATTGAAATAGAAGAAAATCACTACATACTTACGGAAATATATAGGAAAAACTATTTACGGAATTTTCATATTCCGTAAATAGTTTCATTATTATTTTTTCTCTTATTTAATAACAATAATCAATAATAAAATCTATTTAGGGAATTAATAATTAATATTTACAATAAATTTACTGATTTCAAAAATTAACAAAATTCAAATATATATAATTTCTAAATTAAAATTATGTTCTAACTAAAAATATAATTTTAACAATACTATTAAATATGTTATCTAACTACTTAATCCTATGGAATCTAATTCAAAATATATAAAATTTCTAAATATAATTCACCAATTATAATTAATCAACCCTAATTCAAATATATAAAAAAAAATAACAAAATTAATTTCTATAATATTAAAAAATTTATAAATAATTAAAGATATATACTAATCTCAATCTTCATAACAAGTGGGAAGGCGTTGAAAGAGGCTGTAGAGCTGACTTGCATTGGTAGTGAATGTTATAGGCTTCCTTTCTTTCTTAATATTGGCATCTCTCACTTTGTTTGGAGCACCTGTTCGCTGATTTGGGTTATGAGAAGAGTTACAAAAGCGATATTCACATGAAGTTTAGGGTGGATGCACAAGTTGCAGAAACAAATTTGACTTTGTCTTCGTCCTCTCTTCATGAAAAGTGAATAAGAAAAATGTTGTAGTACAATTTGGCTAGTCATGTTTAATTAACGGATGAATTACGCTCTCTCTATTTAAGGTTTGTTATAATTATATTTAAATTTTTTATATTTTAAAAAATATATATTGATCTTTATATATATATATATATTCATATCTTTTTTCTTTTATTTTAAATATATATACCTCTCCTATTAACAATAAGAGATAAGAAAATTGAGTTTATATTTCTAAAAATAAAAAGAATATAAATATAATTATATTAAATTTCGAAAAAGATGAATGTAATTTGTTCTTAAACAATGGGTGATTAAACCCTAGCTTGTAAGAATATTCACTAGTATTCAGGCAATACAATTGTAAGATTTAGCCAACCGTTCGTCAATATGCAAGTAATTCTTACGACTGGCCTTTACACAATACAGGCGGCTATTATTTGCATGTGAATCAGGCTCATATTAATATGAAATGTGTTAGAGGAATATCGCATTGATTAACATTGGATCTCCCCATCTTCCACATTTCGTGTTCAAATTTATTGATGATAGTAGTGAAATGAGATACTGAGAATTTGACAGGAAAAAATGGGTTTTGCACTGCTGTTAATGAAAGACAATAAACTTACAACTCTGATCGATCACGTGTGTGCCCTGAGGAATATTTACACATTTCGATTATAATACATATTTTTACTCTTTTTTAACAAGATGAAGTCAATTGTTAATTTTGTTGTCAATTTATTAATTTTGTGAAATTTACAGACATTAAAAATTATACATTTCAGTTTTTAAAATATTAAAAATTGTAATATCCTTTTTGCTATTGAGTAGAAATAATTTGATAAAGATCAAAATACATATTATGACCGACTGCAATATACAAATATTTCTTGTGTGGCTTTGGCTTCTGAAACCAGCCCGATAGATTATGTTGAATATATTTGCTAGCATTTGGGATGCGTTGGTCCATGGCATGCCAAGCATGCAAGTCCCTGAAATATCGCTCAAAGATTAAGTCAGTATCCAGTATATGATTCAAGCGTTTATCTACGCAAATTACTCGTCACAAGCAGGGAAGTTTGTTTAGATGGCTCAATGCATGACCGAATCAAATTACTGAGTATACCCAATTACACCAACGTAAGGTGCACTAATTGTAGTCACCATTTAATAATATTTTATTTGTTCTTGTAATGAAAAACAAAAATCATTATAATTTAAAGTAATTATAATAGATAAATATGTGTGTGAGTTTACAAGAGATCCACATTAGGTGTTTTGACTTGCGGATAATCTTATGAATGTTGAAAAAAAAATAAAATAAAGAAAATGATTTGGATAAAAAGAAAAATGAAGATAATATTTCTTAAGAATTTTTTTCCTGCAGTTGCAAACATTCTGATTCTTGATAAGTTCATATCATGCTATTCTGAATCCTCACCACTTTTATTTCCTAAAGATCTATTGTTCCCGCAGCCAATTTTGCTAGAAAAAACCAGACCAACAAAATGCCTTTTACTGGCAACATTGGACGATTAGAGTTTTGCGGTTTCGCAGCACATGTGATTAGAGGTCGATGGTTCATGGTTTTCGCTGCCTTCCTCATCATGGCAGCAGCTGGTGCAACTTATCTCTTTGGAAATTATTCCCCTGTAATAAAATCCACACAAGGTTATGACCAAACCACACTGAACCTTGTGGGATTTTTCAAGGATCTTGGTGGATATGTTGGTCTTCATTCCGGTCTCATAGCTGAAGTAACACCACAATGGTTCGTACTCCTCTTAGGTTCAGCCATGAACTTTGTGGGCTTCTTCATGATCTGGCTGGCCGTCACTCACAGAATTGCCAAGCCTAAAGTCTGGCAGATGTGCCTTTATATCTGCATCGGTGCAAATTCTCAGAATTTCTCCCACACAGGAGCACTAGTCCCTTGTGTCATGAATTTTCCGGAGAGCCGGGGCGCGTTGCTTGGTCTCTTGAAGGGTTATGTTGGACTCAGTGGAGCTGTTATGACCCAAATTTATTTGGCTATTTATGGGAATGATTACGAGTCTTTGATCCTTCTGATTGCGTGGCTCCCGGCCGCAATATCGGTGGTTTTTATGTGCACAATCAGGACAATGAAGGTTCCTAGGCAGCCAAATGAGCTCAAAGTCTTCTACCAGTTCCTCTATTCTTCAACTGCACTTGCTTTGTTTGTCATGACAATGATCATCGTTCAGCAACATATTGTTTTCTCCCATGCAGCTTATGCTGGAAGCGCGAGCATGGTATGTTTCCTACTCTTGCTCCCTTTGCTTATTGCTATTAGGGAGGAATACTTTCTATGGAATCTCAAGAAAATAACTGAAAATCCTACTAGGAATCAAGTTACCTTAGAGAGACCACCAATAGTTGAGTCCGTGCAAGTAGAATCCCCTCCGAGGCTTTTAGAGGAGAAAGAAGCAGAGAAACCGGGAGCATCATGTTTTGCCAACATATTCCATAAACCAGAAAGAGGTGAGGATTACACCATTTTACAAGCACTGCTATGCATTGACATGTTAATATTGTTATATGCCTCATTTAGTGGTTTAGGAGCAAGCCTATCAGCTGTGGACAATTTAGGACAAATTGGCCAGTCTTTGGGATACCAGCCAAACACAGTGAGATCATTTGTTTCACTAGTAAGCATTTGGAATTACTTCGGGAGGGTCTTCACTGGTTTTATTTCTGAAATTTGGCTTCAGAAATATAAAGTTCCTCGCCCCCTCATGATGTCTTTGGTGCTATTAGTATCATGCATTGGCCACCTCCTCATTGCCTTCCCATTTAGTGGTTCAGTATATGTAGCATCAGTCATAGTTGGGTTCACCTTAGGCGCACAATTCCCATTGTTCTATGCAATTGTTTCTGAGCTGTTCGGTCTAAAACACTTTGCTGCATTGTTCAATGCTGGTCAGCTTGCAAGTCCACTTGGAACTTACGTACTAAATGTGAAGGTAACTGGGTTCCTTTATGATCAGAAGGCAAAAGAGCAGCTTAAAAGAAGTGGCAAGGAATTGATGAAGGACATGGAGCTGATTTGCTTTGGAAGTGAATGCTATAGGCTTGCTTTCATAATCTTGGCGTCTATCACTTTCTCTGGAGCACTTCTTTTACTGGTGTTGGTAAGGAGAACCCGGGAGTTTTACAAAGGTGATATATACAAGAAGTTCAGAGAGGAAGCAATAGCTGAAGAAACAGAGTTGGCTTCATCATCTGTCCAAGAAAGTGAAAAATAAAAAAGAGCAAGTCAAAGAGAGGACAAAGTGGCAAGATGCAATTTTGTGACAAAATTCAGTCTTCCCATGACGCTTTGGTTTATATATTAAGTAACTAAGAATGCTAAATCTTAGCTAATTAATTAGACTAGTTTAAATCACTGATGCAAGGAAGAAGTGAAATATGAGCAGCAGGGAAAAAAATCTCAGTCTCCCCATGGCTTCATCATCGTTAGAACTATCTTTTCTTTGATATTGGTGATGAGAACCAGTCAGTATTTTACAAGTGACATGTCCAATAGGTTAACAGAGGATGCAACAGCGGCAGATACAGAGGTGGCTCCTTAAATTACGGGAAACTGCATGACTTTCATGTTTAAAGCATTTGAAGTATGGGTTTTTACAGAAATAGGAATTGAACTTTGTTTTTTTTCTTTTTTTCTGGAAAAAAAAAGAGTATTAGGAAATAAATATCCAGAAGTGAACATTCCATCACTTCTGAGACATTTTCAAGTACCAAAATATGAATTTTTTTCATTTGGCTCATTGTTTGTGTAATGTATTTCAAATTGCATTTTTCTTTTTCAAGATTATTTGGTTCATTGTTTGTTGATGTTGATTGGTAACCTGTATGAAGTATATAACCTGTGATTAGTGTCACTTTTATAGTTTGTTTTTTATTGAAATATAAAAAAAGCCACTTTCTTTTCAAAGACAAGATCTGTGAAAGTGGACGTTCACGTAAGGCATTTTGGAAGCTTAAAGAAAATTTGACTGTTCTTCTCTTTTGGTCTGATGACGCAGACATTTGTTGAACTTGCACGTATAAATATTACGCTTGTTTTAAAAGGAGGTTCGGACCTCTTGAGTTTAGGTTCGAAAGATGATACACTCTAGCAGGCAACTCAGCTTCGGGAAGCCGTTGTTTCAGTTCGTTCTGTCTGAGGCATTTGCTTTCTCTTTATGGCGCTCTCATCCTCAGACTCCAACGTTGTCTTTTGCAATCCAAACACGAATGCAGCGGGAGATAAAAGTAGGCCTTGTCTCATCTTTTCTCTCTCTATCTCTCTCTCTATTTATTTTTGTAAAGTATAAGATCGTTGGTTCTCTTTATTCTTTAACATCTTTATCTGATACGTCAATTTTCTCTGCTTCGGTCTCAACACTCTCTTGAAAAACATGGCTTGTCTATAAATTGTCTTTCGCTTATCGGGTCTCTCCAAATTTTTGATATTTCTTCACTTTATATGATTGTTGAAGTTGAACTAAGGTCTATAATTGTATAGCACTGGAGAGTGCAGCATTGGAGGGAAGGGAATGGCCAAGAGATCTATTGGCAGTTTAATGCGTAATAAGCTGTCTGATATTACCAACTTGCAGGCACAACCCAAACTCTCTATCCATGAAGTTGAAGACAATCCACTTGAGATTTTTCCCTCTGATAATAAGGATTGCATTGAACAGCTTCTCAAGGTACAAATTTTAGTTTATTTTTGTCTGTTTTTTGAATTGTAATTTTTTTTTTTTAAACAAAAAGTGAATTTCTGATGCAGGAAAGAGTGGTTTTGATACAGCTCCTTGCGCAAAGAAAGTATCCTTTGATTATTTGTTCTGTTTTTTGCTTTTCCTCTCCGGTGACTGTCTTTTCCTGAATGTTAGCCAATGAAAAGAAAAATTAAAAACCTATGGGAGCTGAGAATATCAATTATATGATTATTTTGTATAAACTAGCTCAAAAAATAGAGAGAACTTTGGTTTTTCTTTAATGAAAATCTGAACAGGAAAATGATTGAATTGAGAGGGGCTGAGCTGCGGAGGCTGCGATTTAACATTCAGAAACTGCAATTACAAAACTTGAACCTTGCTCAATCAAACAGCAAGATGTTAGCGGTAAGCTTACAAGTAGCTTTGGCAATGTAATTAGTTCATCTGAATCAACTGTGATAGTAAATGTATCTGGCCTGTTTTGCAGGAGCTTAATTTTGGAAGAGAAAGGGTGAGTTGGTTCTTCAATTTTTTCCTTTCTGGGAGATAAGCCATTGTTTATAGGTTCAAGCTGAAATTGCATAAAACTTCTTTTGGTAATATTCATTTCAGATGCGAGCTCTGCAGCATGAATTATTGTGCAAGGCTGCTTTAGTAAAGGGAAAGAACTTGGAAGTGGAGGTATGTTCTTAGAGTGACAATGTTATTCATTACTCTAGAAATACATTTGCAACATTAAGCTGCATGAAAGTTTTCAAAAAGACTGAGTAGCAAGTAACGTTTGTTTCTGGCAGAGGAGCCAATCAGAGTCCTTTGAAATTTAGTACAACTACAATGAAAGTTATGGAGTTTTGTTACTTGTCAATTTGTTTTCAAGAGATCATCTTTGCAGGGAAAAGTAGAGACGAACTATGAAAATAATGAATCAAACATTGCAACTGTGGATTCTGCTACTGCTTCGACAAAGGAGGGAGGCAAAGAGAAAGTTGAAAACAGAAGGTTAGTTCAGATATCATATATGTTGCATCGCTGAAATTGACTCGGGTTTGCCCAAGCTATAATCTTTGTGGGGAATATTCTTCAACTTTGTAAAATTGTAGCCTAATTGTAAGGACCTGACTTTCTTGTGCTCAGAGAACATCCGAGGAGGCATTCTGGTACGTTCAAAACACATGAACGTGAACCTTTGGGAAATTTGTTTAAGATAGAGGATGCTAAATATGCTGAGTTGAACAGTTGTAAAAGATGGAAGACCCCCGCCAAAAACTCTTGTCTGAAGCTGCCAAGATAAATCTGCTAGAACTTCATTCTTTTAAGTTTGTTCATTTTCTTAAATTATTCAGATTATTTATGCATGCTCTATCCTATGTTGTTGCTTTTAGTATTGGGCAATTTGAAGATGTATGATTCCATGTAACAAGTCATCATTTTCATGGATTGGATTCATATTGGAGTTTTGTACTATTCCTTTTGTCGGGCCTTGAGTTTTGAACGGTACATAAGTTGGTGGATTGAAGGCCCAAGAGAAAGCCCATAAAAAATGTTGGAGGCAAAAGGAAAAGGAAAAAGAACATTCTAAAGAAAATGACGTTGAGGATTAAAGGTCTTGAAGGGCATGTGAAGTGATTAGTGAGGAAATTGTGGAGGCATGTGAGATGAGAGTATTGGTCAATTGCACACACCATCACCAATCCGTGTGGGTCCGTCCTCTTGGCTGCTTTTTGTATCCACATTTAACACTAGTAATTTTGTTTAAGCATCATCATTATCATAACATAACCCACAAAACCAAAATCATATATTCTTCCCAATCCCTCTCTTACTCTTTTTCATTAAATTATATATTTTTTTTTTAAATTTTCATCCCCCACAGATCCCCATACAGAAAAACATACCTTTTGGGAAATCATATTGCGCCGCGTGGCAGTATCTAGGGAGCTATCACTGGCAATGAAAATTGCTCCCTCACATGCAAAGGATTCGCAACCCACAATGCGACAAATGGGACGTCGTTTTACATCCCCCCTTTGGGACTCAAAACCGCGTTTTCCAAACTCAGTTGTTTATCAATCACTAATTGAGTTATCTAAAAGATCATATCGGATCTTTTAAACATAGTTTTTTAAAAGTCATTATCCAACTTGAGTTTGCTTAATTATGTGATCATCTCCTAAATTATTCGAATTAAATTTGGAATTTTTAACGTCTAAATTAAATTAAATTACTAACTTTTGTGTTAACGACCGCTTGGGATTCCAAAGATCTGCAAAGCATGATATGATTGGAAATAGAATTGACGACCCACCTAAAGACTTTAATAAAAAGTTGGCTCTTGGTCACCCATTTTTCCCTTGATATATACATTTTTTTCTCCTCTAATTTCATTGAGTTAATGGACCCCACGCGGTTTAAACAAAGTTGGCATCCATGATTCTCTTGGGTTCCTCCCCGACAGGTATTAGCCGTTAGGACCCCACTAATTGTGGACTTAATTGGCACTCCCTTACCTATCTAACTCTGTGAGCTAGACCTTTCAAACTTGATCCAAGTTATATTTCAACTTGATGTAACCTCTTGTTCATGTAAAATAGTGTCTGTTAGTTTGCAACTGATTTGATTTTTGTTTATAACAATTCATTTCATCTGTAAAATCGAATGGTTGATCTCACATATCTATTAAATTGTTCATATTCAAACTATTTAAATTTATTAGATTTGATGTTGTGCATAACTTGATAGCAACGTCTCATGTTTTTCTTGCGAAATTATCTCAAAATTTTCAAGTGTAGACCCACTTCTTTTTTTTTTTTAATTATTTGATTCTTTTTGGCACCATTAGGAAAAATGTTAATCAACGTCATCTTTCCTTGCTTGATGTAAAATCTTAAAATGGTACTTTAAAATTAGAGATACGTATATGTGTTAGAAGACAATTAAGTTAGTTCGCTAGCAAAAAGTGAAGTTTATTGTCACTTCAATGTTATTACAGAATCCATTTTGCAACATTATCATAAGATTCGAGATATGACTAAAAGCCTATATATTCTCAAGGCACAATCTATATGTACAAATAAATTAAATGAACAAAACTGTGAAACTTGTAATTAATTTTGTCTCTGGCTACATTTTGAAATAATTTTGAGTAGTGGTTCCAAATTTCCCGAACAAGAAGTAAAGGAGTCAAAAAAGGGTAGAATATGACTTTACCCATCTACCCTTTTGATACATAGATATGAGTCTCTTTAACTGCCCCCAAAAGAAATTCGTTAATTCTTTTTGAAGAGTCATTGTTAGGGGTATCGAGACATTGTAAAACACTTTGGGATCACTTTGATGTTTAGCAGAATGATTCCTAAGCGACTAAATCCCTTAATTAATCACTTAAATATATTATTCTTTTGCTTGTACCAAACATACTTAAACCTCTTTAATCTTGTTAAAGCCATTGACTGTCTGCTTTGTATCCTTAACTCGAACAATGCATTGTCAAAATTTTACACTCATATAAAAGCTCCAAATTCGAATATGATCTTCATATATATGTTTGTATAAAATATGCTCTATATGTATTTCTTAAACTATTACTATTACTTGTATTATGATAAGAAAAAACCACGCTGTATAATTAGTAAGGTAATTAATTAACATTCATCAACACTACTATTCCACTCATTTTGCCATTTTTATTCTTCAAAAACTCAACTCTTCTTATTTTTTGTTATTAATACAAAACTTAAAAACACAGAATCATGTTATGATTTCACAAAACTTAATTTGTATACATGAATATATATATATCTTAAAATAATAAGACAATTTAATGATTCAAATAAGTAGAAATTCTTTTAAAAATTCTCTCACAATAATGTATTGTTATTATAAAAATGTAATAACATTATGATACGTAACATTCCTCTCATAAAGTGAGGATTTTGTAAGTTATTTTTAATGTGAGTAGGTCTTTCTTACACATAATACACACACCAACACCTCGTGGGATAAACTTCCCAGGGTAAATCTGGCTTTCATGTAAGGCTACAAACACAGAAACATGCAAGATTCACTGCAATTGCTACTTTTTTGCTAGGCCAGAATAAAAGAAAAAAAAAATCAACATGGAGTAAATGTTACTCCTAAGACATGAATGCCCAAATCAATGGATGAAGAATCACTTAGCTCTCACGTGTTCATGTCTTTGTAATGAAGTTCTTATCCAAGCCATGCCTGACAACATCGACCATTACCATATGTATTTGGCCGACAAGGCACTGCTAACATATCTCCAACTGCAACCTAAATGGGGAGACTCTAATTCGTAATTTTGTTTCTTTTTGAATCTAATATTTCAAAGCATATTGTAGGCTTTTAAAGGGTTCAAACTCATTACCTCTCATGGAAATTTGCACTCCATATTGCCAACCATATCATGCCACTTTCCTCCATATTTGTAGTTTATGCTTGGCTGAAGAGGTGCCCCAAATACGATATTGCATGCGGGCCCGATAATACAATTTGAAAAGTTAATTAGTCCCACAAAGTTAGATTGCGTAGCAATTTCTTGTAAGATTATGTACTATAATATATAATACTTAAAAAAATATATTAATAACTTATTGTAGAGTGGGCAACTTAAAATTATTCTAGTAATTAAAGCCTTAAAGGTGATAAGGTAGTGGTATATGATGTCTCCCTCTTTTCTTAATGTTGAGATAACTTTCAAAAAGATTTCTTCTGCTTTCTACCAGGAGCAATTAAATGATATTTATTTTTTTTATCTATGTTTATAATGATTCATTCAATATACATGCATGCTAAAATATGGCTTAAATTAATCTTATTTATTTGTTGATCCAATTTATTTAAATATTATCACATTAACTATAAATATTGCTAAATACACAAATTTAAGGGCATATATAATTTTTCCATTGGATATATGGAGATTGGCTTGCCTTTTCTATTGATTCATTACAATATTGATTATAATAGCCAGTATCGATCATGCTGTGTCTATCATTATTATAAATTCTTCATATATTATGGCTTCATAACATGCTCAAGGCTTGTTAATTATTTGGCTTTGAAGATAGTCATCCCTGCAATAGTATAAAGCCCTCTTTTGAGAGCAAATAGAGTGTGCCAAAGTGCAATCTTTAGCATATCAATTTAAGGATAACAATTAAGAAACATCATGGATGTTTTGAGATGTGACACATTGCACCTTAAATCCCACAAAAACTGAGATTATATTCGATACAAGTAGGAAAATGGAGTCGTGCACGCTTGCTAAGATTTATGATAACATTTTGTCACACCCCATTTTAAAATGTATAAAAACTAGTATAAAATATACAAGACCTGTAGTGGACATTATAAAGGGCAAAAAATTCCTCAAACTCTTGAACCCTAAAAATGGACAACATATTAATGCCATCTCTTTCTACAATATATATATATATATATTAATTGGAATATTAAAAGAAAAAAGTGAAGGCAAAAAATCAAGGTGGGCATGGCTCTAACCATTCTATTGGGGCCTCACTGATTAAGATTAAAACCAAAGTCTACAAACATAAGCAGGGTTTTAAGGTCCTTGCTGTCTGGCATCTTCCCCCACCTGGCAAACTTATTCACCAAGGCGTCTTTACACTATCAGCAAGTTTCTAATGCTTGAACTTGCCGCTTCCTAATTAGCAAGTAATTTAAGAAATGTTAAAATCAAAATTGCGGAATTATTAATCAAATCAAGATGGGACATAAAGGTTCGGCGCCCCATTTTATTCCTTTTTAGGTTTTAGGGTTTGTATTATTATTTTGGATTTACTCTTCTCTTTCTTGAAAGTAGAAAACAATAATAATATTACCAATTAACCATTATAAATATCTAATTAGTAGGTGACCAATATGATAACTATAGCAGAATTAAATAATTAACCTTCATCATATGTTTAACGGCCAGAGTCTATATAAATGATTAACAAGCATTTCTTGAAGGTGGAGACCGTACACGTGTCCTACCCTACAAAAGGATATATATAATATGAGTTGTAGGTTACCCTAAACCCGAAATCAAATATCATTGTTTTCCTACAGTATAAGGGTCTTGATTTAGTCAAACAGAAGCCTCTTCCTTTCCTTATTGCAGGACTTTATTGTTTGAGAGGGGTCCATCACCTTTCTTTGTGCAAATATTGGTGGGAAAGTTTGGTTACCAGCTCCTTTTCGTGACCAATAAATATTATATCAATTGACCTCTATATTACATGATATTAACCTCTTGAGAAAGACAGAAACAGAAACAAGGAGATATTGAAATGAGTAATATCTATGCTCTAGGGTTTCTGTTCTGAGGTAGCCTGGTAATCAAGATTTGCACATGCAGGGATATCTCAAGTCAAAAATAAAGATTTTTTTGTGTAATTACTTATTTCCTATTCTTTTATTTGCTTAATTTGTCAATAATGACATGCTGGGGAAAACAATGTTTTGCTTTTTTAGCTGGACTTTGTATTCTATTTTGCTCACCAAAATGCACGTCAAGGTAAGGCATTTAATCGGTATTTATATTAAAAATAAAGAAAATCATGCTTAGAAGCACATTTTCATATTATATCATGCTTTGATGTTTGGATCTTTAATGATACAATTGCATTTGATATTATTTTAAAAAATTTTCTCTTTTTAATATTCTCATTTCAAACTCTAAATATTGCATGTATATGTTAATTAATTTTATTATAAAAAATTATAATAATAATAATTTGATATTAATGTAAATTTTGACGCTGCTAAATGACTTTGGTAATTGTTTATGATTACCTTTCAACCATGGTTAAATATATAATGAGGGACGGAAAGCATGTGTGTGGAAGGGTCCAAGTAAACAATTGAAGTTGCAATACCTTTTTGTAATTAGCACTTGCTTTTAATGGATACTTTGTCTAGAAGTAAGATGTCATAATTGATTAGTACAATTTTCTTTTTAAATTTTCAATTCATTTAATCGTTTTTACCCTTTTTTCTTCAACATCAAAATAGAAAATGAATAACAAAGGAATGGAAGGCGGAAAAAGGGAAATGGATCTAATTTCTACTTTTCTTGATGTAAATTGAATTCAACTTATTTTGACAATGAAAATTGAATTTCCTAAGTATCCAGGTAAGCAATAAAGAAATGTTCGGTTTGAATTTATGTACTATTATTTTAAAAACCTAATTCAGAATTGCCAACTTGATAGAATTGAAAAAGTCATTCCATGGATGAAAGAAAAGTGGGGAAGGAAAAGAGACAGCTAGCTAGTATTTTTTTTATTTTTATTTTTTAGAAAAACTGCCTTATTAATTGAGTAACAATTTTTTTACTCTAAAACAAGAGACAATAACACAAATTTAGATAGAGTGTGGCCCATATTAACATAGATCTCATTTATTGGGACTCACTTTCAAATTTGTCAAAAATGTTCTTCCTAGAGTAAGAATTTATCACATTTCTCAACGGAAAAACCAATTATTTAAGCTAGCCAACAAAAATTCCCTTGGAATTGGAAGTAAAAGTTAAAACAAGCCTACCTAATTGAATACTTAAATCGAGTGGCCAACATTTGTGTTTTATGCTCTCATTAAAGATATGAATTTTTTATCAAAAGACTTGCATATAAATTTAGTGAATTCATTATAAAAAATTATTATTTTTTTAATTAATCAATTCGATATCGAGTTAAAAAAATAAACTGTATTTTTCTCTTCTTCTTTTTTTTACTTTTTTTAATAATTATCAGTAAGTGAGAACTAGACTAGTAAATCTCTCTGTATTAAAGCTTCTAATACTAAACTTTTTAAAACCAATATATATATATATATATATAGATATAGAGAGAGAGAGAGAGAGAGAGAGAGAGAGAGAGAGAGAGATCTATCTTCCTATCAATGTATACTGTTTTCAGGTGTCTCAATTGCAAAATCTTAGGGCTGTTTGGGATGTTAATTTTTTTGTTTTCAAAAATAATTTTTTTATTTTTTTTATAAAAATAAAAAATCTGTTTTACAATCTGTTATTAAAAATTATTTTTTAAAAATTATTTCCTAAAAGTGTAATTGAAAAAATAATTTTTATGAAACACTAAAATGATATTTTTCCTTATTTTTTGTATAGAACTGTTTTTAGATTTAAAAAAAATAAAAAAAATACATATTTTTATTAATAATAAATTTATAAATAATATTAAATATATTTTTTATTTTTAAAAATAAAAAAATATTTATTTTTAAAATTTACATCTAAATATATTTTTATTTTTTATTTTTTAAATAATTTTTAAAAAATAATAAAATAAAAACATCTGACCAAACTTTCCAACATGCGCTTATTTTCTGTTAATGGCAAATGACCTACTTTCAACGCTTTGAAGGGGAGAAGTAAAATCAAAGTGAGCAATTTGAATAGCACGATGCAAACAAATTAACTGTTTGGATTTACCACTGAACGCAGCCCACGTGTGAGGAAACTTGGCCAGCAAAAAGTTATAAAGTCAAAGAAATGAACTCCTTAAGTGTGTAACATGACGATGGTTTAATCCTATGATAAAATAGGCTTCACCTTAGTCAAAAAGAAGAAATTTATATAATTGGCACATAACTATGATTTTTCTAAAAGGTGTATATAAACATTTCAGATATTTTTAAAAAAATATATAATTTTATCGAATCACAAATTACATCTTTAAATTAATTTAAAAATCCATAGAATGTCTTAAAAGTTTGGATAAAAAAACATTAGTTTATGTTAATTTTAATTTTTAATTATCACATATGAATACATATTTGTTGAATATCTTATTTCTTTTTTTATAAGGAAAAAATAAACATTGAACTCCTTATTATTCAAATACCAAAACATTAGTTTTATAATCTAAATTTATAGAAGATTTGGAAATTAATATTTGTAAAATTTGTATTATAATTTTTTGTTCGTTTCTTTATTAAAAAAATTGAATGAATAAAATAAAAAATTACTAGAACAAGCCAACAAATAAATAAAAAGTGGCTCCTAATTCAAACTACGTAAAAACCCATATTTTAATTAGAACAAAATGATATTCATTGCACGTTTTCCACCTTATAAGAAGTGATTCAAGACTTTGAAGGTATAATATATAGTACACATGGTTGTTTAGGATTTAGATCAAATTCCAGTTAATTTTTTCTTTACTTTTGTCCAAACTTTAAAAGAATAATATGTAAATTTTGAAGTTTAAAAATGTTAACAGTAAAATCTCCAAGTATATTTTTCTTTGTATTTTAATTTAGTTAACTATTCATTAATTGAGAGCTTTTTTAAAAATAAAAAACCTAATTCAACGTGTAGTAGTTGGCGATCAAGGATTATTCAGTTTTTAACATCCATGGCTTAACCTATTTGAAAGGAGTTATAATTAATTGGTAAAAGGCAATTTTAGGTCAAGTGATAATTTCGTGCACACACACATATATTTATAAACTTAAAGCTTTCATTAAAAGTCAACTTAATTAAAAAATATTTCAATATAGAAAATTGTAACTTATTTTAAAAGTTGTGAATTTGCAATAACACATAGAGTCCTTAAGTTGGTAGAAATATCCATAAAAATTATGGAGTTTGACATAATTTAAAATGGTTTATAATTCGTGGTCACTCGACTTATAATATATCAATTATGATTGAATAAGGAGTTAATATTCAACATAGGCTACCTTTCATCAATTAGCTATCCCACCTGATTGAATGATCTTAGCCACAATGTCAATTGAAAACTTTAAGCATTAATCGATCAATTAACATATGACAAATTGTATAATCAGATTTGTATGAATAATGTGACATCATAAATTGTTTAATGAGATTCTCGTCAACATTATTAATGGGTTGCAAACATGTGGTGACGTCTTATTCGTTTAAAAGCACGCTAAATAATATGTTCAACATCTATAAATATCAACATATATCTCTTCTAATCTTGTTTTATATATTTATTAAAATTTTGTTGAAATATTAATTTAATCATCAGAGTATATTCAATGAATCACTTCTATTACGTGTGACTAATTTTATTGTGCTTCTAAACAACTTGCTTTGTTTTGTCGATGAACTTAACTAGTTGGGGAATTTCTGGGTGTGATATGTAATTTTTTTTTTGAATAAAAACAAAAGAAAGATGATTTGATTATAATGGGCCTTTTAACCGATATGTCACGTCCAGCTCTTCATTTTAGCTATTATTGTGATTTTAGGAGTTGAAAGCAATGGGTGTGGTTAAGCTCACCTTCTTCTCCAATTGTATGTAAGTGGCTATAATAGAACTCACCATCAAACGTAAAAAGAGGTAAAACACTGGTCGGCTGCTTTCTTGCACATGCTCTGAATAATACATTTATTTTCCCTTCATAAATCTAAATTATAATTTTAGACTTTTTTAATGTGACTCAGCTTGGTTCGTTCCATGTTAAGGAGAACAATAAATCATAACTTACGTAATACTATATTTTTTAATAAAAAATGTAAAATTCATATTTGAATTTAAATTTTTTGTTAAAAAAAATGTAAGAATGAAAGTAGATAACAAAATATGAGAACAATTGAATTATAAAGAGAAATTAATGAAATATTTATATGTGAATTAAATTCAAAACTTCTTTTGTAGACTTACAAAATTTTATGCATATTTTTTTAATGTGAAATTAAAAGGATCAAAATGGAAAGAATTTAAAGGAATTATTTATTCATCATATCTATTTCAATTCTACAAATTAAATATGTTTAAAATATCTATTTACTTAAATTTCTTGCGTCATTTAATTTATTGCGTGTTTGATATAATTTGATTTAAATTAAATATTTTTATTTATTTGCAGTATTTCAATCTTATTAAATGTGGGATGAATAGAATTAAATATATTAAAATAGATATAATTAGCCTCTGATATTACTCTTGGCTCTTGCTTTCACAGTTCTGTTGTTTTTATATTTATATTTATATTTATATTCCATTTTTACTTGGAAAAAATATTTTTATATATTTGTGATATGGTCCTAATTTTAATTTATTTATTTATGATTTAATGTGTTGTAAAAAGTTAAACCGATGTTTATACTGTTAACATTTTGACTCTGTTTGATGCAAGTAGCTGAAAAGTTAGTTAATAGCTGATAAGCTAACTGTTAACTATTTTATTAGTTGATAGTTGTTACTTGTTAGCTGAAAGCTAATAAGTTAGCTGATTGTATT
Source organism: Saraca asoca (assembly GCA_026873985.1). NCBI lineage: Eukaryota > Viridiplantae > Streptophyta > Magnoliopsida > Fabales > Fabaceae > Saraca > Saraca asoca. The sequence continues at coordinate 28,904 of JANHAO010002328.1, forward strand.
AGAAGTGTTTGGTAAAATTAGTCGTTGAGCTAGTTTATAAATGTAAAATAACATAAAAAAATATTTTGATATCATTATATATATGAAATATATTACTTTTATATTAAGATTGAGGTCAAATTGATATAATTAAAATATTTAAAATAAGAATATAATTATCTAAAATTTAATTAATTATATTTAATTATATCACATATTTA
>JANHAO010002329.1:0-29076 GCA_026873985.1 Saraca asoca
AATATTATTTACAACTTTGTCATTAATGAAAATAGGTATTCTTCTTATTTTTGAAAAAAATCTGAAAACAGCTATATACAAAAACGAGGGAAAACACCATTTTACTGTTTTCTAAAAACTGTTTTTTAATTTCTGTTTTTGAAAACAATTTTTGAAAAACAGCTTTTGAAAACAGATTGCTAAACAAGTTTTTTTGTTTTTGCAGAATAAGAAAACAAGAAAACTGTTTTAAAAACAAAAAAATACTTTTCCAAACAGAGCCTAAGCTATCAATTTTTCTTTTTGTACGAATGCTATTATACGTGCCATCCCTTATGAAAATTGGTCTTTTGGGTATATGTATTAGTTCGTGGAAGGATATTAATTAATTCTCGTTGAATAGAAATGATTGGGCTGATTTATTCTTGTATATTATGTTAATTTTAATATAATGTGAAAAAAAAATCAGTAATATATGCTGTCTTTGCCATTAAAATAGTATAATTACGATTTTAAAACACAACAAGTTGGTCATATTAATTATACGATAAGGAAATTTAAAGTTCGATAATGGAAGTCAAAATGGAAGTCCGCATTATTAAAGTTCAATAATGCTAAACATTATAAACGTGTAATAATTAATTGAGCTGCCAAAAATTTATAAGATGGGGAAATTTACTTAATTATCACGTGATCATATTCAATCTTAGATTGTGATCCCAATATCTTTGAAACCCATTAGATAATTTCATGTTATTGTTTATTATATGACATGTTGTGTAAAAATTTAAAATTATCACTAACTCATTTATTATGACAAGTTGCGCCAAAAAAATTATTTTTTCTTTTTTTTGGTGGTGTCTTGATTGTTGTGCAAATTGATTAATTCACTTCTTTAAATGAATCAAATGTAAATCTTCTACAACAATGTAGAAGATCGTTGTGAAATTTCTGCCGACATAAACTTAGGAATTGTAACGCGTGAGGATCAATTGTAAAGTTAATATATGATTAGATAATTTTATAAGAAATTTGATCTTTTAAAAGATTGAGTATTTTTATTATTAAATTATTTTTTATATCAAAATTTATATTTTTTATATATTTAATATTTTGCTTTAAGATTTAAAAAAAGATAATTTAATGATGAAAATACTTAACTTTTTAAAAGGTCAAAGTTCTTCATAAAATTATCCTATAACCTAAATACAAGAAGTATTCTTACTCAATTCTCCTACAACTCCCGCAAGGTGACCTCAATTGGCAGTCTTATATGCGTTAGGATATTAAGTATTTTTATTATTAGATTATTCTTTACATTAAAATTTGTATTTTTTATATATTTAATATTTTTACCTTGAGATTTAAAAAAAGCAATCAAATAATGAAAACACTTAACTTTCTAATAACTCGAACTCTCCGTAGAATTAATCTCCAACCTAAATACAACAAGTATTCTTAATCAATTCTCCTACAACTCCTAGAAAGTGACCTCAATTGACAATCTCAAATACTTTCTAAATAATGAAAAGGAGGTGTAAATATTAAATTTGATATTTTAAAACAATTTAACGATGAAAATATTTAATCTCTTAAAAAGTCAAATTCTCAATATAATTTTAGCTTATAATCTAAGCACATCTACTCTTATTCAATTCTCCCATGATTCCTGGAAGTCGACCTCGGTTGGTGATCTCAATTGCATTTTACGTGGTGAGCAAAAAGAGGTGTAAACGCTAAACTCCAACCGTATTTTGTTGAAGATTCCATTTGAAAGCATTTGCCTCGAGAAGCTTGTTTACACTGCACTTGACAAGATATAGCTTGCGATTCTGCGAGGAAGGTTGGATAGCTTTCCTAGTAAGGTGGGATGCATGGTTAACCATACATTTCAAATTGTCATCTTGAATGCTAAATCAACCATTTAAAATTAAATAATTGCTATTTCATTTTACATACAACTTGCTCAACAACATAATCTAATAACTTATCTCATTGTTTATTCATTTCGAATTATTGGTTTTTTTATGCAATATTTCTTGTTATTTTTTAAAAAATCTAAGAGATCCAAAATGCCTATCATTTATGACCTTGCAATGCATAAAAAGGTGTTGCAGTCAATCTGAAAGATTTGTACTATGGTTGTGATTTAATTAGTATAGATGTATGCATATGAAATGAAATAATTAGCCTTTCATTTTACTCTATTGTCCTCCCAAATGATGCTTGGACCTTTTAGAAACCAAGTTACTTCGCAGTGTCTGTATAATATAATTAGATTCCTAATTAGATTATTTGTTTTACAAGATACCAAGATTAGCCTAATGGTTGATTAATATTAACCCAAATACTCTAACTCATCTTATGATTAATTATGTCATGAAATACGTTTGCTTTCAAACTTCAAAGTTAGATGCTAGGCGTGTAGTAAGTAGTTTGACAATTTTTTTTTTTTAAAAAAAAATATTCCCATATCTTTGTTTACTTTAAATAAACAAGGGTGGTAAGTAGAAGGATAAGTTATTATATATTGTATTTTTGTAGGTTGGTAAGCTTGTCAACAGAACAAAAATATTTGGTGAAACATGATAAACATTAAAACCAAATAGACAAACCTACATAAAAATAATAATATTTGGAGGAACACCCATGGTAGTTTATTCACATTCCACCAAAGTAAGTGTTGTGATATAGTTTGAATGAAATAGCTAGTATTTTGTTAGATGATCCAACTATGAAGTGACACATAATATATGTAAATTATTTATCTTTATCTTTTTTTAATTATAATTTTGGTTTCTTAATATATAAATTGATCACATTTATTCCTTAAATAAAATATTCTATTTTTAATTTTCTTAATATTCAAATTAAATTAAATTATGTTTAAACTGATAACTTTTGTTAAATTTAAGACAAAAATCCTAGTTAACAAACAAAATCTTTCACATAGTTCCAAATTAACTATCATTGAAAAGAAAATTAATAAAATTTACTTTGTTATATAGAAGAGATGTAAATCATATGACTTATTTAAGGTAAAAAAATTACTTTGATTGGTCATTAGTATTACATGATCAAATAATTTCCTTTCCAGTAATTATCAACTTAAATTCCTTTTGGATCTCTGCTTACCGATTCTTATTTTCAGTCTTGAATTTAACTAAAGTTACATAATATAGATCAAATACAATTCAATTAGTATATTAGAAAAATTAAAATAAAATATTCTATTTGAAAAAATCAAATACAATAAATTTGTATATTAGAAGAAATAAAATTATAATTAAAATTTTTTTAATCCAAAGATTCATTTATCCTTGACTTTTTTATGACTATAAATCAAGCTTAAATTTAAAGAGAATAAAAAAATATTAATTAATTTTAAATTTAAAGAGAATCATTCATGTTCCAAAAATTATAATACTGAAGCAATTATTAGAATTCTAAACTAGCACTTAAACAATATTATTGGGAGGTTACGACTCATTATCTCACAATAAAAAAAAATTCAAAAGTATGACTATTTGACAGATCATTGTTTACATTTTCGCTGTGCTTAGTTCAAAGAAATGGAGTTGGTAAACTTCGAATTATAATTTTTTTTAAAACTAGAATAATCATTGAATTAGACATGAAACTAATTTATTGATTTAAATCATTAATTTACTAGTTGAATCAGTTTTGAATTAAAAAAATATAAATTATATATTTACATATACACTAATATTATATATTTATAATAATTTAATTTATAATAGAAATAAAAAAAATAATACAACACAAATTAATGACATAAATAAAAAAATAATAAAAATAAAAGTAATATAATAATAATTTATGTTAGAAATAATTAAAAAAATAATACAAATTCAATTGATATGAAATTATAAAAATATTCCATCTTAAATATTGTAAAATAAAAAAAAATTTAAAAAAATCAATTTTGAAAAAAATTGGTCTAGCCGATCCGATTTATTGACTTTAATCAATTCACACCAATTTATTTCACACCAACTTATAGTGATTCTATATATTTATTGTCCAATATCCTTAACTGGACCGACTTGTTGGTTGATTCACTCATTTATCAACCCAATCAGTAGGTCGGGTTTTTAAATAAAAAGCTATACTAATTTTTAGTCCTGTGGACAATTTTTAATTTATCAAAAATAAATTATTTGTCAAAATATATTTAATTGTATTGTCAAAATATAATAGACAATACGTAATACTATTTATTATATTTTAACAAATATAATACTACAAGTTTAAAAGATTAATTTTGAAATTAATCGGTCTAACTGGTCTAATTTATTAATTTTTATCGATTCACGTTAATTTATAGTGGCATTTTCTGTCCAATATCTTTATCTAGACCGACTTACTAGTCGATTCACTGATTTATTAACCCAACCAGCTGTAGACCCAGTTTTTAAATAGAAAAGTATCCTAATTTTTAGTCGTTTGGGTAATTTTTAATTTACTGAAAAAGAACACCCAACTTTGTAAAATCATAATCTTTAATCTATAGACAATGTATATAAGGCCATGAAATCGAACAATCAGTCAATAGAACCGTAAGTAAAATTGATTACATATTCATTTCAAGAACGTCCATAAAAAATAATAATATTTAGAAGAATTTGAAAATTTTATTTACTAAGATAAAAATAAGGCTTAATTATATTTTTATTTCTCTAATATATATTTTGGTCATATTTGATTCTTTCAAAATAAAAAATTCTATTTTGGACCTCATAAAATTAAAATCAGAAAAATTTAGGAAGGAAGTAGACCGAAAATGCGACCTAAGTAAATATTAAAGAGACAAAAAAATGTAATTAAATCAAAAATGAAAAAATTGACATAAGAAAAAAAAGATCTGGTAATAATAAAAAAAAAGAAGGAAAAAAAAGAATATATGATTGAAATAAATTGAATATATCTAATGTAATAGAATAGAACTTTAAATATGTTATCATCAATTTTAAGTTTAATTATATTTTTTGTCCCTCTAAAATATAAATTGAATGCATTTGATTCCATTAAAAATAAAATTTTATTTTGATCATGCTAAAATCAAAATCAAATCAATTTTAATTTAAAATCTAATTTTCGTCCAAATAAAAAACAAAAATAAATAGTAAATTTGACTTAATTATATTTTTTGTCTCCTTAAAATACAAAATCGATCACATTTGATTTTTTTTAAAATCAAAATTTTATTTTTATCTCTAAAATTAAATAATAATAATTTATTTATTATATTTTGAAATATTTATTTAATTATAAGAAAATATAATTTAGTAAGAGAAAGTAAATATTTTAACAATAAAAAGTAAAGTCTCAATAAAAAATAAAAATTTAAATTGAAAAACATATATTAGATATGAAGATAATGATTGGGACTTAATTTTTAAAAATCAATTAAGATTTTTTTATTTCTATTTAACAAGTTTCAAAAACTCATAAGTAAAAAAAAATAATGATAAACAATCAGTAAAATCTCAATAAAAATTAAAATTTAATTAGAAACTTATAATATAAATAATAATAATAGAAACTTAATTTTAAAATATTAATCAGAATTTTTTTCTACTTCTATATTTTAAAATCTATATCTTTTAAAAAGAGGAAAAATGAGGTTTTACTAATTTTTCAAATAAAAAGATAGAGATTTTAAAATATAGAAGTAAAAGAAAATTTTGTTTAATCTTTCAATTATTATATTTATTATAAGTTTTTAATTAAAATTTAATTTTTTATTAAAATTTTATTATTTATTGATCATTATTTTTTTACTTATGAATTTTTAAAATTTGATAAATAGTAATAAAAAAATCAAATCTTAATTAATCTTTAAAAATCAAGTCCAGTCTCTTTATTTAATATATATCTTTTAATTTTTTTATTTAGACTTTAATTTTTATTATTAAAATATTTACTTTCTCTTATTAAATTATATTTTCTTATAATTAAATAAATATTTAACAAGATAGTAAATAAATTATTATTATTTGATTTTAGATGATAAATAAAAAATTTTAATTTTAAGGGGACAAAAAAATATAATTAAGTGAAATGTTATTATTCACTTTTATTTTTTATTTGAATAGATTTTGTATCAAAATTGATTTGATTTTAATTTTAGGGGATAAAAAAGAATTTTACTTCTAAGGGATTCAAATGCAATTAATTTATATCTAGGGGACAAAAATGTTATTAAGCCTAGATTTTAAAATCTAATTAGATAAGCTAACAACATTTCTAAAACTTAATATATAGATTTTGCCATGAAATAAATAAAATAATTATTTAATAGTTGAAATAAATTATACACATAATATTTAACAGCAGAAATAGTTATTTAATCATGCAAGGATAATTTTGAAAACGGATAAATTACTCATTTAATTTAAATTATTCTTTCTTGATTAAATAAATAAACAACAATAATTTCGAAAAATAAATAAACATTTAATAAGTTATTATTTTTTTACTTTTTATTTATTATCATTAATTATTTCAAAAAATTGTTATTTACGATTATTTTGAGTGCTTAAATTTTTACATTTAATGAATATCATAATAAAAAATTTGGATTTATTTATTATATTAAAATCTAATTTATATTTGTTTAAGTGTTTTTATCTATTAATTATTTTGAAAATAAATTATTTATCATGATTTTTTAAATGCATTAATTTATTCATTTTAAATAAAAATAACTATCTTAATTACTTTATGATAAAAATCTAAATCATAAATTTTATTAAATATGATTAAAACTTATTTAATTAAATTTTAAAATTTATGATAGCATATTTAAAGCTATATTTTATAATACGAGATACACTTAAATTACTTTAATTATACATTTTTTTCTTTTTTTTTATGCTTTTCTTCCATCTTTCTTAGGTGATTAGATCCTTCTTTTCACTTGAATTTTTTTTTCATTTTTTTCTTAATTACACTTTTATCTTTCTAATATTCACTTTGATTATATTCGATCCCTTTCTTTCAATGTTCACTTTTCGGTTTCTATTTTAATAGAGTTAGAACACAAGATCAAAATTGTTTTGATTTTAATTTTTCAATGATCAAAATATAATTTCATATTTTAAGAGGACTAAATATAAATAAAATATTTATTAGAGGGATAAAAAATATAATTAAGCCTAAAAATAAATATGTGAATGTTGTTTTAATATATATATATATATATATATATATATAGAGAGAGAGAGAGAGAGAGAGAGAGAGAGAGAGAGAGAGAGAGAGAGAGTGAAGCTTGCAAGTCATTTTTGTCATTTATAATTTTATGAATATTTTTCATCCATTAAGATTTTTCCAAAAAAAAAAATTTTATTTGAACTTTTATATATATATATATATATATGACAACTCTATAGAAAATTATAAGTACATTAATAAAATTAACATCACAAACAAAATGAATTTAAGTCTAATCCATTATCAGTATAAATCACTCTTACATTATCATTCACTTATGTGTTGTTATGTAATCAAAAATTACTAAAAAAATTTTTATTGATGCTAATAATTCTTAATTATTCTTACTTTTTTAATTACATTGATAGTCAATCAAGTTTAAACTCAAAAAAATTATGAAACCTTACCACTTATAAAGAAAAAATTAACCAAAGTATACTTTTTTTTTTTAATTTTACAAAATTCACAAAAGCATTTATTCTTGTATTTGAAATTCTACTAATATAAAAAAAATTGACGATTAGAATCTGACTAGCTAATATATTAGTATTATATTATATAATTGTCAACCCTTCTCCAAAATAATTCAATTAATTATGAGAATCTTCTGGTTTGGTAAGAGAGGCATCTCTTACTTAGTCCCTTGGCATTTAGCAAAAACGACTTCATATACAATTTAATCCCAAAAAAGAGCAATCTAAATTATAATTGGATTTTAAATTAATTAATTAAAGGCCAGCATCAAAATTGTTCTGCCAAGGCCAGCAAAGCTATATATCCTCATCAAATTGTGCATATAAAATTACATATGCTCTATATTTAACTCTATATGCATCAGACAAAATTGACCATAATTGGTGAATAAAAGACATAAAAATATAAACTTAGGTTCAAAGGCGTAGAAAGCAACAAAATGAAAAGAACTTAATTAATTATGGCCCAACTACTTGGTTTATGTGTTCATTTTTATTTGGTTTTGACAAGCTGGCTTATATATATATATATATTGGGAAATTTTCAGCAATGTGGAAACATGCTTGTTGGTAAAATTCAAGATCAAAAGAGTAAAAATTGCAAAACACAGATATTTATAGTAGTTTAACTTTTAACTTACTCTACGAGTAAAGATAAGAAATAATCTAAAATATCTTATAGTATATATACTTTTCACTCTTAATTATTACCACAAAAGAACAAGAGATAATTATGAAATTTTAAGTAATTTAAAAAAAGAGGGAATACAAAACAAACTTTCTGTCCACCTTTAAAATAAATTTCATATAACATAAGTATTTATAAATTAAAATTTTTAATGAAATATAAATCCAACTTGATCTCAATTTTTTTTATCTTCATTTTATGATTTAAATTCTAAAGTAAAAAAAAAATCATATCTCCTCGACATATTTTTAGTTATGCTGACCTTTTTCATTGTTCAATAATAATAATAATAATAATAATAATTATTATTATTATTATTATTATTATTATTATTATGTAAATAAATGTGAAAGGTTTGAGAGATATTTTATAAAGAATATACGAAATCGCATAGTCGTAGAGGATGACTTGCATGCATGGCTCAAAGATATATAAGTCATTCTGTTATTTTCAATCAAATTTCTTTGTTCCTACAATAGCTTTCCTCTTCACGTTAGTTGAGCAATGACATAATTGAGTTGATATAATACCCTATATACTATTCTCCTTTTACTTCAACCAAAATATTAATATATTCTTACTACCTATATATGTAACATTTATTAGATATACATTTTCATTTATTTATGTATTATCATATATAAAAAATTATTAAAAAATTTTATTATTAATAAAAAATTAATTATTTTTACTTTTTAGTAATATGATATTTTTTATTAATTGATAATATAAAAAATCTTATATGGATAATTAATTAAATTTAAATGCTAAATTTCTACTGCATATTATAAAACCACGTATATGTGGGCACCAATTTTTGGTGTTGCCGTAGAGGTGTGGTTATATTGATGTATTACCTACCATCTATTTATGGTTGGCTTGGTTGACAAGATTAAACAAGATTGACAAAAATTGATTTGAATTTTGATGATGATCCCTTTTACAATAGATTTTATATTATACTTTCATTTATTATGATTTATCTTAACAAAGGATCTTTGATTTAAGTGATGGTGTTTTTAAAAAAGATTTATCTTCTTTTATATCTTAAATTCGATCCGCAAAACTCAACCATCTCAAATTTAAAGGGGGTATTCAACGTTTTTTCTGAGGAAAAATTGTGATTCTTCTTACCTTAAAATAATAGACAATTAAAATGAAGACTTTTTATTGCAATTTTTAAAAAGTGGTGTAGATATATTTATGATACGGTAATTTAAAGACTGTGTAGGTCTATTTATATTTGCCAAATTATCTATTTATTATTAGGATTTAAATTTCATTCGTAAAAGTTTTTACACTGTTATTAGAAAATTGTTATATTATTAAAAAATAAAAATAATTAAATTATTTATTAATAATAAAAAGAATTTTAACTGCTTTTTAATTATGTGTGAACATATGTAGTTATGTACAAGTGAAAGTGTCAACACGTTTACAAAGGGGATCAAAATTAAATTTTAATTATTATTGTAAGTGTACATTCATTGTATATATGTAAGAAGTCTTTATCACAATTAATGATATTATAAAAGTCATCAGCAAGGATTTTGATATTTTTGCTTTCATTTTCCTTCAGGAGTCACTGCTTAGAATTCGTCAATTTTGGAGCAAAGTTTTATTAGTAGACGTTGATCTATACATATAAAATAACAGAGTCCAAAGCAAGAAAGACTATAACTGGATGTGCCATCTCTCAGGGCATGTAGTTTTTATTATTATTATCATGATTATGTTTGTGTTTATACTAGAAAAAAATTCGTATCAATATATATATATATATATATATAAATTTTGCAATTGGTTTTATATTTTTTGAAATTTTTAAAATATTTTTACGTAATTTTGAATGATAAAATTATAATTTTTTGTGTATTTGTTACACAAAATCCATACATGAATTGCAACCTTTTATAAAAAAATTATAAGATTTTATTATAAAATATTTAATAATTCTTTAAATTAAAATTTTTGACCCCACTTCCATTTAATCAACCTCGAGTTTAATATATTCTTTTCTTCACTAAGCCATGAATGTTGTAGTTCGATCCATTCTCCATTTATATATAATGGAATATATATCCCCTCAATGAATATAAATCCTTTGAAGCAATAACTATTCTGATAATTAACCCAATATTTGTTAATTCTAATATAAATGGTGATCAATATTCAATACTCAACATATATCCATGTGTCCATTAAAAACATCAGAAAGCATAAATTTTTAGCCATACATCTTTGTCAAAAAAAAAAAAGGTTTAAATGCAATTTTTATCTTCTAATTTAAAATACTTAATTTTAACTTCCAATATTTAAATTAACTTAAATTTATTATTCCGTTAAACTCACATTCAATGGAAAAAATGATGAAGGAGAGTAATCTTATTAAAGAATGTGACATATTTTTTTATGCTCTAATTTATACAAAAGCGTACCGATAGATTAAAAAATTAAGTGACTCTATGTCATATTTCTCAATAGAGTTGAACAAAAATCTAGTTAAGAGACCAAAATCAAAACGATTAAAATATTTAAAGATTAAAATTGAATATTTTAAATTAAAATGATCAAAATTATTTGAAATATATTTAAAAAAATTATTTGATTTATATTTAAATTATTTGAATGGCACAAAAAAGGGCCCAAGAGTGGCCCAAATTGGCTTGCCATTCACGGTCACAAAATGACCCATTTTGCTTCTCATTTTGGATGGCAATTGCATGCTTCCCGTAGCCAATTTCTTATGCCTTTTGCCTTTGATTTTTCCATGCCACATACACACACACTCACGGTCAACAAGGGGGCGCTGGGTCGGGAGGATATAAGGAGTTACGCCCCAGCATCCCATAGTGGCTAGCATCCCACATCGACTAAATCTGGACGGGGAAAGGTCCTTATAAGGGAGAAATGTCCTCACCTTTCAGGACACGTTTTAAAATCGTGAAGGGTGTGACCCCAGAGCGGACAATATCCTGCTGGGACCTTATAGTGGTATCAGAGCCGAGACTGGCCTCTGGTTTGATAGGTCGGGGGGATGTTGGAAATGTTCCACATCCCAGCATCCCACATCGGCTAAAGAATGGCCTTTTTAAATGGCACAAAAAAGGGTCCAAGAGTGGCCCAAATTGGCTTGCCATTCACGGCCACAAAATGACCCATTTTGCTTCTCATTTTGGATGGCAATTGCATGCTTCCCGTAGCCAATTTCTTATGCCTTTTGCCTTTGACTTTTCCATGCCACATACACACACACTCACGATCAACAAGGGGGCGCTGGGTCGGGAGGATATAAGGAGTTACGCCCCAGCATCCCACAGTGGCTAGCATCCCACATCGACTAAATCTGGACGGGGAAAGGTCCTTATAAGGGAGAAATGTCCTCACCTTTCAGGACGCGTTTTAAAATTGTGAGGGGTGTGACCCCAGAGCGGACAATATCCTGCTGGGACCTTATAGTGGTATCAGAGCCGAGACTGACCTCTGGTTTGATGGGTCGGGGGGGATGTTGGAAATGTTTCACATCCCAGCATCCCACATCGGCTAAGTCGGGATCCGGGGAAGGCCTTATAAGGAAGGAATGTCCTCTTCCACGTGAGCGCGCTTTGGGGTTAATGTAGCCTCAAGGGACAAAGCCGTGAGGTCGTGGGGTTCGTCCCCGGGGGATCTGATCCCTGCCTACAAACGGTCAGAGCGGACAATAATTGCGTGTGGGCCTACAAACAGCAGGATGCTGGGACGTAACTCCTTATAATATAATCATTCCACAAAACTATAACTACATTCATTCATTCATTCATTATTATTATTATTATGCTCCATATTATTAAAATTTAAACATTAACAGCTTTCTATGAGTTGATCCTTCTCATAACGCCGTGGAGAACAAACCATGTTTGGGCCATAATTGCGGAAGCAATTTGTATAATTTAAAAATAAAGAAAGTCAAAGAATAATGAAAGATCAAGACTACATTAGGATGACCGATTAAATAATCTTTTAACTCTGTGTCTTAAGAACTGAACTTATCAACAAAAAGTTATTGAGTCAATAAATGGTTTAGTTTAACTACTTAAGAAATAATTGAAACAGTTGAATTGATAACTTCATAATTAGAGCTCTTTTAGTTCTAAGTTCTTAAGAAAAGTTAAATTTTTGAGAAGTACATTTTTTTATGTGCTTCTTGAGAAATACTCAAAATTAATAATTGACAATAAAAATTAAAAAATTTTATAGAAAATTTTTCTTATTTATAAGATAATAAATAAACAATTTTTCATATTTTATAAAAAATTCTACTTCTCCATCAATCAAATAATATAATTATTTATTACTTTTTAAGATGTTACATTTTTTATATAACTTTCTGCCCACGGATTGTAAAATTGGTTGGACTTAGTTAGCAAAATCTTATATGTTAGTTGGGGCAATAATAAATAAGAGATGCTAAGTCAGCTTCAACTTCAAAGCTACAATGTCCATGCAAGTTTTCCATCCGACAAAATTGACCAAATTGAATAGTTTTCACTTTAATTACTTTTCAAGGCTTTTATTTATCATAATTTAGTTTGATTTTGGTGGGCTTCTCAATCTTTTTAATGCGTCAATGACAGCTTGAAAGGAGATAATTCAATTAACTAGTAATAACTAGATTCATTTGATTCATTAAGAAAGTAAGTTTAAGTGAGAATTTGAATTTTTAAAATAAATTTTTGTGTCAATTTCATGAAAAGTATTAAAAATTATTTTGATAGATATTAAAGAAGTTTAACTTTTTAAATTTTTAGAGATTTTCAATTTAAATATAAATTTATCAGAAAATATTATTAAAATGATTAAATGTCCTTAAAAAATTATATTCTTTTATCAAAACATTAAGTAAGCATAAGAAGTAAAATTTACTTAAGGATTGAATAAATAATTTTTTATATTTTGTCAGAAGTAGAACTTCATGTAAAATACAACTTCTTTCATTTCTTTAATTAGTGATCAACTAAACAATTCAAACATATTTCATTTTCTAAAGAGTTATACTCTTTATAAATTTCTTTACCAATTAAATGAGTTCTTGAAATCTTCCAAGTAGTTCTTTTATCTTATTAGTGAGATAAGGTAATAAGTTAGAAATTTTAATTGAAAGCATCAGGTAAAAGTTAGGTGAAAACGTACATTGCATAACACCAACTCCGAGAGTTCGTGTTTCCCAAAAATTAATTGACTTCTTTAGGTCATGACGCAAGAATTCTTTAATTATGAATTTTCTACCTTCAAATATTGATGACTTGCCGTTAACCAAAGGGAGATATGTTAGTCAATAGATGCCTAATGTAAATTGATCCAAGAACTACTTAAACTTAAAAAAATAAATAAATAAAAGGCCAGAATTTCAAAATTTGTGTAAAATCTTTGACCATATTTATATAATTTACACAATTTTCAAAATCGGTGCACATTTTTGGATTATGCACATAATTGGTTGCTATTTCTTCGTGAGAAGAGAATCATATGATCAAGTTCAGACGTTGTCTATTTTAGTTACATTGTCAAGGTGCATATATGGAACACTTTCTCTAATCATAATTTTCTTTCTTTTCTACAATTAATTGTATAATAAAATTCAAATTAAATTGATCAATTTTACCCATTAATTTTGGTACATAGAACTGGATCCACGATTTCATAAAAAATTATTATATATAGATTATGTGCTAAATTAAACATTTATAATATGAAATATGTTAAAATTAAAGAATGGAAATTGAGTGAATAATACATCTATTTATTTATTTTTTTTAATTTTCCTTAACCCATCTCATATGTTATAAGCAACTCATCATAATACATAATATGTATGTAATAATTTCTTTAATCTAATTTAAATTATTTTATGTATGTAAGTGTGAGAAGAATTTAATTAATTAATAATATGATTTTAAATGATCATCATATTATATATAATATTATTATTGTGTGATACTTTTGAGGAATAACATATGCATTCGATTACAAATTAATAAGTCAAGTTAACCTCTTGATTGACTTAGATATTAGGTTTTATTATTTTTTTTACCATTTATATTTTAAGTTTAAATCTTGCTATCACTAATATCAAAGTATTAAACAATTTATAAAAATCATTATAACCTCTAAAAGAATCATGGAAATGCTAAACTCTGAAAGGTAATAACATATCATATTCTTAACTTTTCTAATAAAAAAAAGCTAGTCAAATAAAGTAATATTGCGCAAGTATGATCAAAGGAAAACATGGAACTTATGTTATGCTTAAGCATGCACATGCTTCGTAAGAATATTAAAAAATATTCATACCATTGATTTTGGTTTTAGTCAATGAATGATTTTCATGTATGTATGCTAGATTGGAATGGATACAATAGAAATAAATAAACATGTTGAATTTCTCTGCATATAATTTTCTTTCAATCTCATATCTCTCATCAGTATTTTTTGACTTGTAAAAATTTGACTATGACTTAAACTTGTTTGAATCTAATTGGTTTTTGTTATAAGTCAGCCCAACTGGAAAATGTGTTCCCCCCATTTTGTAAAGTCTATGACTAATTTGTTTGACTTAACACTCATTGTACTATATAATAAATGATATATGCATTCGTAAAAAATAAATAAATAATAATAATCGTGATGATCTTTCTTTTCTTTGTTTGAACGATTTTTAGGGAAGAAAAGAGAGACAGAAGGAAGATCATCATATTATTCACGTTGTATAATGTGCAAAATGATTTTTTTTTCTTTTTCAATTTAAGATGAATGTTCAAGTTTTTAATATAATCAATTTGATCATTTTTTTTAATCAACCATTCTTTATATTATTAGATGATAGTTATATTTTTATATCAGAGTGAGATAAATAAATCGTAATTATCAGATCTTATATCGATTGTTAAAATTAAAGTATAATTTAATATCGTATGATTATTAAAAAATTTAAAAGATTTTTATTTTAATATTAATTATCAATATGCAAATTTTGAAAATCACAATTCACTTATAATCACTCCTTTGACTTGTATATAGAAATAATAATATGATCACTTGATATGCTTTCATATATGTATATATACATGCATGCAACATACTTTTTTAAAAATAAATAAATAAAGCCTCATTTTGGTGTATCACCTTCTTTTTTTTTCAAAAATTGATGTAACTTCTCAGCATCACATTCCTTCAATTCCTCTTTCTTTAATGTCCATCCACGATACATGAAGAATCATTAACTTAATTAAAACATAAAGATATTAATACGCGGAAAATGAAAGAAAACATATTAATTATTGACAAGATCCTTCTATGAAAGAAATCAAATCTTCCAAAGTCATAACCAAGTTGTAAGCAATTATTGATTTTTATTATCTTCAAACAAATGTAGTCCATTAATTAAACTACTCAGACAAAGATACTTGTAACTAAATACATAAAATTGAGATGTGAAAGTTGATGCATCCTTTTCCTCAATTCAATTCATTAATAGACTGATTTAATAGTAACCCACTAGTCATAATCTAAAGATGAAAATTTTGAATAATATGAGGTTCGAATCTTCTCACCATTAATATAAAAAATCATTTTAGAGTTGAACATAGTTTTGTTGTCACTAAACTTAAGCTTCAAGTACTTCTCAGATTTTAAGTCCTTCAAGAAATATCTTGACAATTAGATCGAGCAGATTCCCCCCTCCCCCAAAAAACAAATCTTAGAGGGACAGTTTCCCAAGAGTAAAACCTTTTTTTTTTTTCATTTTGATGAATAAAAAGAGTTTTATGCTATCTATTATTTATATGTTGTTACATCATTAAAAATTTGTTAAAATTTTGTTATTATTAATAAAAATTCTTATTTACTTTTTTAATTATTTAATGATGTATCACCTTTTTAATTCATGGATAATCTATAAATTTTTACATTGACAGGTAACAAATTTGAACTTCAATTTTTATATTTGGGTATAGATTTGAGTAAAACTCTCTTCCAAGATGTTTAGCCAAAGTGTTCACAACAGTTGAGAAAATAAAAAAGAAAGAGGACCATTTAAAATGGGCCAGTGGAATAACGAGATCCCATTTTACCCAAAAAGGTTAGGAATGGCCATCTGAAATGCACCAGAATGCGGTGGCCCGTAAGGCCCAATCATTATGGGCTATCAGCGTTGATCTTTTTAAGTTCCTCTTCGGCAACCATGGCTTATACATATGGAAATTATATGAACCTGCCCTTTAATTTGAAATTTTATATTTTATCCTAATGAAGTATATTCTTGAGGAATATAACGAAATATTTCTTAAATATTTATTTGTTAAGTCAAAAATAAGATTTATAAGTTAAATAATGTTTAATTATTACACTATCCCAAAAATAAGGGCAACATTTTTCTAAAATTTACTTGCAAACTAAGACAAAAAATCAGCAGTTTTGTGTTTTTTTTTTTCTCTTTAATACAAACATCAAAGTCTGAAGGAGAAATCATTTTTTATCAAGGAAAATCAAGTGTTATTACTGAAAGTGAGATTCCAAACTGTTATTTCTTAGTCTTTTTTTTATTTGTTTTGTTTTATTTATCATATTTGAGTATTTTTTTTATTTAACACACAATTTTCTTAAATTTACAGGTTTTTTTATTATTTATTAAATATATAATTATTTTTATTTATTAGTTAGGTGTGAGTAAGAATATTTGAATTTTATTTATATGAGTCTTTTTTTTTATCAATTTCTCATATATGAACACAAAATTTGGAAATTTATTCTAAGATATGAGTTCAATATTCCTTTGTATAATAAAAACACTTTTTTTGTTGTAACTTGTGTTTTGTTATATTTTTCTTATCTAATAAAATTAGATTATGATAAAATTATTGTTGTTATGAAAAATTTTGCTATCAAAGTTATTGTTAATATTAAAAATGTGATAAAAAATGAGTAAGGAAAATTTTCAATGCTAAACATAGAATTTTGTTCTAAAAATAAAGTCATGTGTTTATATAATGAAAAGTAAGGGCAAAATTAACATTTTTTTAATAAAACAAGGCCTTTTGGTCAACTATAAACAGAAAATGTCACAGCCAAGAGATAGAAAATATTTAATTGGGGAAAAGTGTAATGAAATTCAAAGTTTAAGCAATGTCTATGTAAGTTTTGAAACTAAAAGAGAAATATGTGCATTTTCACAAAACTATAGGAAAGTCATAATATTTTTCTTTGTATAATATGACATAAGAGAAAATGGACAAATTCCTTCCTAAAAGATAAATGTGACATAAATTAATCATAAATTTGACATTAACATCAATTGAATCCAATTCTATTTAAGACTAGATTTAATTGATATTAGTACAAAGTTTAGGACTAATAGTCCGTTTGGATGGGTTGAAAAAAGTTTTTTTTTTTTTAAGCAACAAATTGGAGCTTAAAAAAAAGTCCAATTTTAACTTTTTTGTTACTTTTGTTTTTTTTTTTATGTTTTTTTGTTTCTTTTTATTATTTTTTTTAAAAAAAGCTGAAACAAATGGGCCTTAATTTGATATCACATTTGTTTTTTATGAATGAATTTACCTATTTCCTATTTTGATCTTTTATTATGTATTGTATTCCTTGTTAAAATGAATTTTAACACTGGCTTAAGAAAGGTATTGGGACACTTTGGCAGAGTAAAAATAGAAGAGTAAAAGTATTTTACTCGTTTGAATAAAGAAGTGAACAAACGGGGAGTAAGAGAATATGTAGTACGGAATAAAAAAAAATAGCCATAATTTCAAAAATTATTTTCTTAGTTTGTGTGAAGTATGAATGAACTTTAATAGACAACAATATTATTATAAAATTGTCATGTCCTTTGATTTTCCATGTTATTTAATTTTCATATGAATAATTTCTTTCACTGGTTCCAAGATAAGTTGAGGGTGAGAGAAGGATTAATGAGATTATTGGTAAAAGAAATGAAGGATGATCACATGGGCAATGTCAAAAAAAGAACAAAATTACATATTTGATTATTTATTATCTATACAACCATTATTATTGCCTATTGATAGGAGAAATAAATATTCATAAAATCTCTTAATGTATGCATGTATATTACACAAACAACAAAAATAGATAATGAGTTGCGATAAGATAAACTTACAAATGTGTGCAAGGTATAATGACAAATAAAGTATTTGGAAAGAAAAAGATGTGAATAATCATTCTTGAATTAAAGAAACTCTTATGACAATAATCAAGCTAGATACTTAACATCTTGTAATTTCTTTCCATCATATCAGTTAACAAAAATTTTCACCCTCCCCATTTGGACACTTATTTGTTGTTTTCTTTATTAAAAAAATAAGCATAAAAAATTTTATAGAACCATATTTTATGTACGTTGTTATATGTATACTTCAAAGTCTATAATAATATTTTAATATGTAGATTAATATATAAAAGATGGACATACCTCTTACAATACACTCATTCAAAACTATTTTTATGACATGATTGAAATTTTTTGGGGAAAATACACTTTACCCTCCTAAAGTATGCATTTGGGACAAATTATCTCACTGAATTTTAAATCGGATATTTCACCCCATAAATTATTCCAAATAGTGATATAGTTAAATTGGACATTAAGTTCAATAGAAATTCGGTAATTTACCCCTAACATAAACTTTAGGAAGTAATTTATCCTGAATGCAAATTTTAAAGGGGTAAAGTGTACTTTCCTTTTAATTCTATTTATATTAATATTTGATAAATTATATTTTATTATAATTATTTATATAAATTATTTTAAACTTAAACATTTCAAATAATTTATAAATAAAAAATTATACTAATATAAAAGTGTACTGATATGTTAATGCGATTTGATGGTACTAGAGGTAGAAACTAAAGCATATGATTCTATGGTACTAATATTTAAAACTTATTTCAAGTTGTTATTGGCACTGGTGGCTCATTTTGATTTAGAGATTCACTAGATAGATGTTAAAACAGCCTTTCTGAAAGGTGATCTGTCAAAAAGTGTTTATATAAAACAACCAGATGGTTTCCAAGATAAAGAAAAAAAGCACTTAGTGTGCAAGTTGAAGTAGTCCATATATGGCTTAAAACAAGCGTCCAGACAATTGTATATCAAATTTGATGAGATAACGGCTTCTCTTGGTTTCAAGGAGAATACAATAGATCAATGTATCTATTACTTAATAAGTGCAGACAGGTATGTGATCATTGTGTTGTATGTCGATGATATTCTTCTTGCAAGTAATGATATAAACTTGTTAAATGAGATTAAGCAAATGTTCTCACAATATTTTAAGACGAAGAATCTTAATGATGCCTTATTTGTATTGAGCATAGAAATTTATAGTGATAGATTTTGGGGTATTTTTGGCTTGTCTCAGAGATCATATATTGAGAAAGTGCTAAAGAAGTTCGATGTGGATTAATGCTTTCGTTGTTCTACACCCATTCAAAAGGGTGAGTTTCTTTTCAAAGCCTGATATCCTTAAAATGATGATGAGAAATCCAAAATGAAAATGGTCTCATATACTTCCATTTTAGGTAAGCTGATGTTTGCTTAGGTATGTGCACGTCATATTATAGAATTTGAGGTTGGTATATTAGGGAGATACCTAAGTGATCCCAAATAAAGACATTAGACTGCTACAAAGAAAGTTATGAGGTATTTACAAGGTACAAAGAATTACATGTTAACCTGCAGGAGATTTGATGATCTTATTGTCATAAGTTACTCAATTCTGATTTTATTAGTCATCTAAATGATAAGAAATTGACATTTAGATACGTTTTTATGATGACATGAGGAGTTTTATCATGGAAAAGTGTTAAGTAGTCAATTATAACAACCTCCACTATGAAAGCAAAGTACGTTGTGTGTTATGAAGCTACTCGTGAAGCTGTATGGTTAAAGAAATTCATATATATAGTTTTAACATTGTCAAGAGTATTTCAAGGCCTTTAACGATATATTACGACAATGTTGTTGTTGTTGTATGCTTCTCTCAAAACAATAAAAGTAATGCCCATACCAAATATTTTGATGTGAAGTATAAATTTGTGAAAGGCGAGCATCAAACTTGCATTAAGCATGTTTCATGGATTATATGCTCGTGGATCCACTAACCAAAAAACTTAGTGGTACAAATATATCATGATCATGTTAAGAATATGGGATTAGTCGAGTCTTTTTGTGTTTTGGTTTGGTAGGAGTATTGTAATTGATGTAATTCTATTATATATATTGTTTATCTCAAGATATGATTATTGAAATATTCATGTTTTGCCATATATTGTTTTTTATACACATTATCTTTTTATGGCACATTATTGGAGACATTTAGACCTTATCTCACTACCATGTTGAGAATATTGATTCTTATTTGGTATCTTGGACAGATGCAAGGATTATTTCATAAAGATATATATCTGATCATATTTTGATATGTATATTTGGTTTCTCACATATTCCATATTCTATTTCGGTTGTTGGAATATAGGTATTCAAGATATGTATGGCATTAACATCCCTATTGGATATGATGATCTGCATTATTGGGTATTTATGTTTAACCTATGGTTATAATGGTGTCCTTATTATCATTGTTGTGATCACATATTGTAATTCGAGTTCTCCTTTA
Organism: Saraca asoca; assembly: GCA_026873985.1. Lineage (NCBI taxonomy): Eukaryota > Viridiplantae > Streptophyta > Magnoliopsida > Fabales > Fabaceae > Saraca > Saraca asoca. Next base: position 21,057 of record JANHAO010002329.1, read on the forward strand.
TTAAACTATGCTATCTAAGTGGGAGTTTGTTGGAATTTTCCTATGTGGACTATTGTAATTTAATAAATCATATATATTTAATTGAATGAATATCACAATAATTAATTATTATAGATTAATTAATTATGTGATCAAATTATTGGATTTATAATGGCACCTAAGCCATTGATGGACTTTAGTGGTGTAAGCCTAGTCATTAGATCAATGGATAATGGGTCAGTTAGCCCAATAGGGTACAACAAGGCATGTCCCTATTTATACCCTAATAAAGTTGTAGTTGTTCTGTTAAGACTTTAGATATAATTTTATCTCCTTTTTCTTTACTAGGATTATAAAAAATAAACTTGCTAAAGTGTGATTTCCTATAATGGATTCTCACGTAATGTTGATATGATTTTATTATTACTAGTTAAATTTATATGTATAAATTTAATGTATTATAACATGATTCAATAGATTTATTAATTTGACTATTTTAATTTATCCAATTTTTTTCTAACACTATAATTTCTCCTAAATTATGTCAACCCGTAAACAAGCAAGATAATGATAATGTTAGTTTATGTATTAGAAGCCTATTAATTGGGTATGCTTTAGTATTATTCCTTTTATACTGATATATTTTTATTTTTTTCCTTTATTTAATTTGATTTTTATCAATTCCGCATTAGCAATAGAGCAATTTTAAAATTTGATTTATGTCTATTTATTTGTGGTTATTGATTATATGCATAAGCTTTTCTTTGATATGTTTAGCTTTTTATTATTAATTTCTCATGTGATTAGAGTTTGATCTTAATATTTCTTGAATATAAAAGCTAATTTTCTTTTGTGGTCTTTTGTTATTTCATGTGCATTATTCATTTTACATGTTTCTTTTTTCTATTGGATAAAATTTTTATTTATTAAAGGTAATTAATGTTATTGTCACCTATGAAACAAGGACCTATAGTGTATTTTATATTTTACTTTACTACATAATAATGAGATTTTTTATAAGGCAATTTGTTTTTATATGTCAATGGTCATTAGTCACTAAATTTAGCTAGTTATTTAGAGAAATTCAAATATAATCATATAATATGAGAAATTTATAGTGAATATATATATATATATATATATATAAATACAATGTCAAAATGGAATAACATTTAGAATTTATAGTTAAGGAATCCACATTCTTTTAATTTAGTTTTTTTTTCTCTATCGTTTTTATTTGGAAAAAATTTCTTGATCTATAAATATGTAGCACTCTTAATTAGTTATTTATGTGTATAAATGATTGTTTCAATTCTTAATAAAACACAAAATGATGAGTATTAAAAAAGTTACAACTCTCCATTTCCTTTTCCATTTTAAAAAAAAGTACTTTTTTTTTCACAATAAATGTGACAATTAAGATATCTAAAAGGATATGATTAAACATTTAATGGACATTTAAATTTTTCCATATACTTTCTACATGATTATATATGAACATTGTCATTGATTACTATTGAGACTCATTTGTATAATCTCAAGAAAATAAATTCATGTATAGTGGGGATTTTATGTTTGTTATCATAACATTCAAACAATTATATTGTCTTTCTTTCTTTCTTTTTTTTTTTTTTTTTTTGAGATTCATGTTGCTCACAAAATGATTTTTACTTATTTATCTAATAATACTGTAAAGATATATGAAATTACTTTCAAAACATAGTGAAAACAATATACTGTAACTTCATTTCAAATGATACCTCCATACATATTTGGAAATTTTATGAATTTCTTATCTTTTTTTTTTCCAAAAGATACAATTTTATATTTTTTTTTCTCACAATATAATATAATTGAATATATACTATATATACATTGTGTGTATTAATTATGTAAACCGTTGGAAATTCATCCATAAAAATGATATCACAAACTATTTATAGATATTTTTAATTTTAAGAAAAGTTACAAATCTTATTTTTATAGAAATTATAATAAGACATACAAGTTTTATTTTTTTAGTATATTTTAAATTATAATTCTATAATTTTTTATTATGCTTAAGTGTTGCATCCATGTAATAATTTTCAAATCTTGGAGCACTATAATAGAAAATTTTGATTTATAACTATCTATACTTGATTAATGCAATTATATTCATAAAGATAAATGTAACAATTAGATAGAGTTCACATGTTTTCTTTTAAAAATAAGCCTACAATAGATATTCATATAATTTTTAACTATATATTTAATACTAAAAATTTAATCCTACGTGTCTTTATTAATAAGAAAGACATAGAGGCTAACAAAAGAAGAAAAATGACAAAAAAATTTCAAATTAAAAATGAGTATAAATATTTAATTCAAAATTTTGGATTAAGATATCTAATTAAAGTTTTACCACATTAATTTAACCAAAAGAAAATATATTGTGACATATTTTGGTTCTCGTTTATGCACTTTTTGCCTGTCCAAAAAATAATTTTGATAGCTATGGGAACGACAACAGCGCCATGGAAGCAGCTTCTGCTCGGCGCGTTGGAGTCAAACGCTCACCTGAAGCATTCTTCGTACTTCCAGCTCGTAAGCGTCACTGATTCTCTTCGTTTCAAATAGAACTTTGAGTACATTCATTCATTTTGGTTGCGTTTCAGGCGACCATTGGAACTAATGGAAGACCTTCGAATCGCACCGTCGTTTTCAGGTTGTCTCTCTCAGTATTTGCTTAACCATTTGATCAAATTATGAAACTTCGAAGCTAATTTTATTGCTGTTGTTTTGTGTTTGAAGAGGATTCCATGATAACAGTGATAAAATCCAAATGAATACTGATGGCCGCACTCGCAAGGTTAGTTTTTTTTTTTTTTTTCCTATGTATATTATACTTGTATTGTACAATTGTATGACAGTTTCTTCAATTCAAAATTTTATCTTATAATTTGACTTAAAAAATAATAATGTTAGCTTGTGAAGTTGGAAATTGAGGAAAAAGAATAAAAGGGTTTTTCACTGCATGATTGAAATTCAGTTAAGATTGAATTATGGCATAAATGTTGCTAATTGGATATTCTGTTGATTAGATTACTCATAGTGGATTTCATTTAATGATTATTGGTTATATGGATTAAGATTTTATTGAGATTTCGCTTACTTGGAATTCTTTGTTGGCTTACAATGCAGATTGAAGAGCTCAATCGTTGCTCCTTTGCTGAGGTAAATTATCTTTGGGGCTCTCATTTTCATTTATTTTTTTTCTTATAAATGTCTTTTCTGTCAGCATTGCTTATGAATGAAAATGGGTTTAGTTTACTGATTAGGATTTAACTGAGTTTCAAGTTCATATATAGTCTAAATTTGTTTTTCTTGGTCTAGATATGCTGGTATTTCACTGATTCCTGGGAGCAGTTCCGGATAAGTGGAGAAGTTGATATCATCAATGGGTTGAATCCTGACCCAATAAAACTGCAGGTCTGATAGTTTACATTCATGAAATAGTTCTTCCCTAATGACATATGGATACTGGAATCTTTGAGACTTAAATATCAATTCTGATAACTAAACATGGAATCCACTTCTCAAGTTTAAATCTTATAGTGCTATATCTTTCCTTCAGTGTATCAATTTTAAATGCAGCAAAGAGAGAAATCCTGGTTTGCCAGTTCAATCAAATCAAGGTTGCAGTATTTGGGGCCTAACCCAGGACTTCCCCTTCTAGGTGAACAAACACAACCAACAATGTCTTTAGATCCTTCTACAGGCCCAGTTGACACTTTTATTGTATTAATCCTAGACCCGGATCAGGTAATGTGATATCTTTTCTAGTCCTTCGTTAACATGTCCCCTTTTTCCCCTCGCATGTCTTTTACCTGGCCTCAACTATTTTCAGGTTGATTACTTAAATTTGAAGAGTAATCAGAGGCTGACATTCAAATCCCGTGTGACTGCTACCAAAGAGAAAAGCTGGATTATGGAGAAGGTCAACCTATAATATCTTCGTAATGATAATTAGCTCCACAACAAATAACACAAGTTGCATTTTCTGAGAGTATTGAAGAGAGCATGGACTGGAAGTTGATATGAAGATTCTCATTGTAGTATGTTTGCTAGATCAATCTGAAAATAAAAGTTATGTCCCCTACTGCACTGATAATTCCAATTTGAACTTATCTCTTTATTGTTAAACCTAGTAAGTTCATCTGAAATTAGCTTTCTTGTAGAGCATCTTGTCCACAAATGGATCTTAGCAGGAATAAAGAAAAAAGTGGAAACTCAGACGGAAAATTGGTTACTTCTTTTCAGGGAAGAACTGTGTATATATGTGTGTGTGTGTGTGTGTGTATTATCTCATCTACTAGACTTTCATGTTGGTCAAGGGTGGGTGTTATAGTTTGCAACATGCAGATCGCCGAATTCTTGGATATGAATTATATTTTGACATAGTTATTATGTTTGGTAGTATCCACCTTTTAAAGGATTTCAAATGTCGATCTTTTAGCGTCTGCTATATTTTCCCTTAACTTGCAGACAAGCTCCATAAATGCATTCACTGTTTCATTATTTATCAAAATATCATCTTTATGATCTCATGCTATCTGACTATGAATATTCCTCTCTTTGAACTTATCTCTATATTGCACATGAATTCTTACTCCGTGGATGGTTCTGTAGATTTGCAATAAAGGCTAATTATTAAGCTAGGCTCATTGCGCTTTTAGTGAGGATTGTAGTTATCGTTTCCAATATTAGAATTTTGCCAATAATTCTCAACTAATTAGTTTGGGACATTGTTTATATTTTAGAGATTAGAAAAAGTATAGCAAAAACCAAAGTCAAACATATTTTCTGTCTTTCATCTTGTCATTTTGCTTCTTTACATCCATACTTTCTTGTTTTAAAAGAATGAAGCCAGCACCACATATTACACACTTGGAGCAATAGAATTCTTGAGGGGGAGGAAGCCACAACCATCTGTTAGTTCTATCTGTTAGGATACACTGGTAATCTTAACATTGTGGCAGGTCGGCTGGCGGATGCGGTAAGGACTCCATCTCTCCTTTTCCATTCTTCACTATAAACACCATTCCTAGTCCCCATGACTGGTGTATATCAATGTGACAGTGCATATACCATACCCCTGGAAAAAGTTACATGTTATTACTGATAAAAAATCAATAATCTTCGTGTTGAGTACAAAAGACAGATGAGTGAAGTATGTATTAAGTTGTATACCTGGATTGTCAGCTACAAAGCGGATGGCTGCCCATCCTCCCACTGGGACTCCGATTGTATTCATGTAAGGAGGATCTACTAAGTTGAACTTTGCAGTTTGTGGATCGTAGTTCCCTGTGCCATACCCGATGACATAAAAGCTATAGCCATGAAGGTGAATTGGGTGGTTTTCAACGTTGACTGTGCCGGTATCCTGCAGAATCAGTTGAACTCTGCTGCCATATTTAAGGACTTTTGTTCTAGTCCCATTCAATGACTGTGTATCATATGGAATATTATTAGGTGCCCCGTTGACAAAGTCATAGAATTTAAGGGGTGCATCAGGAAAATCTTCTGTATATGATCCTTTAGTGTTGTTATAATGAGCTTCCAGGATTGAATGGTTGGGGTGAATGAAGCTTATATTGTTCATTGAAGCTGCCATGACACCATTATTCAAGGCTTGGCAGTTTTCATTTGGTGTCTTTGAAGGACACTTTTGGACATTCAACCCAATTGTGATGAATAGGTTTTCATCAATTTCTCTGAGAACATTCACTCGATATAGGCTCCTTAATCCATCCATGACCGTCTTAACAACAAGATTATCATCGAGTTTAGGTAACTTGGCCGGTAAGTAAAAGCTACCAGACACAGCGCCTACGTATTGAAAGTAGGCAATGGCTGAAGTATTTTGATATTTAACAATTCTAGCATTCTTGTAAGGCGCTATTGTCATGGAGTATTTTCCAACTGGTTGATCCGCTGTGACAAGAACATTCAGAGTCTGGCCTGGTCCTAGCATAACTGTTTCTGTTGTGAATGGCTTTGTGTACTCACCATCTGCTTCAACGATCGTTAATTTGTGATTAGCAATGGCGAAGAAATTCTCCGTGTTTAATCCTGCGTTAATTATTCTTAACAAGTAGGTCTTCCCAAGAATCACATCAATTTTATACACATCTGAAATGATGACAAAAAATAATTATAATAATAACATATTTGAGAATAGTTATACCAAAAATTAGAAACATTCATAAATTTTGTAGTCTCATGTGGTTAGAGTACCTGGGAAAAATAACCATAATCTACCAAATAATACATATTATGTCTCACTAGGCTTAAGGTATATGATTGAAACACCCTTTTTAAAAAATAATGATTGAAACCATGTAGCAGACAAACTAAATCAATCTCAATAAAGCCAAATCACAGTCATCATAATTACATTGTTAGTTGTTATCTTCTCTGTATCATAATACCATTAGAGGAGCAATTGTAGTCGGGGCCTGGCCGGCCGTTGATGGTATATGCATCTGCTGTTGGAGGAGGTCCTCCACTTGTTAGGGTGGCATTTTCAATTTGCACAAGATCCTTAAGCCAATATTCCCCTGCCAACAATTTGGATCAACCCATAAGAATTGTCGCATGCAATAGAGTGGTGCTACCCATCATAATGGGACCCACTTCATGATCACAATTTCATATATGTCATATGTTTAATTGAGAGAATTTGTACAAGACAAAAAGTGCAGTAGGTATTTTTCTATAACATTATTGTAAATTTAATAGAATTAAAATCCAAAATTCACCTAGTATAATTATGTGCTCTTGAAAGGGAATCTTGAAAGGGTAAGGTAGCCCAGCTTTTGGATAGACAACCATGGCACCATAAACAGTTCCTCTGAGCCAAGAAACATGAGCATGCCAAAAGAAGGTGCCCTTCTGCTTCTCCACTGTAAAATTATAGGTGAAGCTATGACCTGCTTGAATAGGACACTGTGTGATATATGAAGGTCCATCATACCAGCATGATAGCCTTTGCCTGATGCCATGCCTAGTATGCCAAAATCCAAAAGTTAATGATATATCATGTATCTCATTAGAAAATTCCTAGTCTTTTGTCTATTTGTTCCCAACACCCCTTGTATCTGCACACTGGATACAATATGAATCAAACTAACGTCCATTTATTTTAAAACAGATGAAGGCAATTTAATTCAGAGTGTTATACGTACAATTACGAAGAAGTTATACATGGAAGAAGTGTAAATAAGATTAAGTTATTTCTTGGCTGAGGTTGTAGCAGGGAATACCAGTGGATTGTGACATTGAAGGGTGTCTTGTTGGTAACCTTCACAATGATTCTATCATCTTCTTGGGCATAAACCACCGGTCCTGGAAACATACCATTGATTGTGACAATGTCCTTGGAGCTGCAAAGCTTAGTAACTCTCTTGGTTTGTACCTTTACAATTAGTTAACCATCAATAACTTCATTAGCATAACAAGAAAATAAAATAACAATAATAATGCATTGAAATTTAGTTGAAAGCAAATGTGAGGTTATGATTCATGCTTTAAGAGAAAGGTGTTAGACTGCTAATAGATGCGTGATCTATAATAAAGCAAATGATATTTTAGTATCAGAAGTAGGATTTGACTTATATATAAGCAAGCATGTATGCGTGCGCACACATATAAAGAAAGAGTTAGACCTTGAAATCATAGAATCTGATTGATCCTTCCCAGGGCCTTGAATGAGCCATTAGTTTGACATCGTAAACGGTGGATATAACACTTAGCCACAGCATAAACAAGATGACTAAGTTGGCCATTCTTAGAGGATTTGAGGTAGAAGGGAAGGCCTTTAAAAGAGAAGACTGTCCGGAAGATTTAATTATATTGGGAAGAAGATAGAAAAGGGGGGGGGGGGGGGGGGGGGGGGAGGTGGGTGGTGGGGGAAAGGCAGGTGCGATATATTTTATTTAGAAAAAAGGTAGAGACTCAATTATTTTTATGTCCTTGTAAATGTAGTAAAATACTAAAG
>JANHAO010002330.1:0-29032 GCA_026873985.1 Saraca asoca
ACACCATTCTTTACCAAATCCAAAATAAAACTTTTTGATGAAATTTTGTCTTCACCACCAAATGCAATCACAATGATTACTGCATTACACTTACATAAGATGGGTTTTAGAGAAAATGAACAAGGGAAATGGACTAAAAAAGTATCTAGGCCAAGATAGTCATTTGGACAAATTTTAGGCTCAATTGCGATTTCTACTGAAGCTGAAGCCAGATTAGCCAAAATGATAGAAAGGATGCACAAACACATGACCAATCAGACAAATAAGATTTCTGACACTCAAGAAACATGGTTTGACCATATGGAAGAAAAGATGTCTCATTTAGAAGAGGAAAGCTGCAAAAAAGACAATAAGATAAACTAAAAGCTCAAATCTCTTAAAGTTTAAGTTCAAGAAATCAGGTTGAGGCTACAACAACAAGATGAAGATGCAGAGCTTTAGAAGATTGATGAACCTCTTGTAGAGTAGTTTTATTTGTGCTTGCTTGTTTGTCTAATTTATATCCCTTAGTCCCATTTTCCCCTATCTTGTTTTTACTGCTCTTGTTATGTTTTTGAGACTATCTTTCGATATTGATGTAATCTGAGTATGGTTTATATTTTCTAGATATTTTGATACTTTTATGGATATTTAATATTTTCATGAATATTATCATTTTCATGGATGTTAGATTCAGGTTTTATGTTGATGTTTTGATATTTAAGGATGATTTAGATATTTTCATTTTTTTTATTACTAGATTTTATATAGGTTTTCTACCCTTTATACTGGATGTTTTATCCTTTTACTTTAGATATGATTCAAATTGATCTATGATTTTGTTAACATATAAATGTAGATTAAAGCCTGATTAATGTATTCTACTCTCTCTTATTATATTTTTTGTACATATTTTTTATTTTTATATTATTACTTTTTGATGTGTCAAAAGGGGGAGAAATATGAAATTTTCAGAATTTTCAAAAATCTCATAAATTTTAAATGATATTTTCAAACTAAATTTTTTTAATGAGATATTATTTTCAATTAAATAAGGGAGATAGTTTTCAAAATTTTAAAAAAAAAGGAAAAAGAGAAAAATTTCAAAATTTTTTATAAAAAAGAAAAAGAGAAAAATTTCAAATTCATAAAGTTCAAAATTTTTTGAAGCTTACTATTTTTTTTTATTTTACTTTGAAACTGATCTAAAATTATTTGTCACCATAAAAAAGGGAGAGATTGTTAGTTTAGGTTACCCTAGTTGCATATATTCCTTGATTTTGATATTGAAAAACAATTTTAACCAATTTTTCACATTACTATTTGATATTGCATTTCACTGCTCATTTTAATTTATTTTGCAGGTTTCAAAATACATTTGTGATTCAAGAGATTTTACATTAGAATTAGGAATTAGTTTATTTTATAGTATCTCTTATAAATGAATTTCAAAAGAAGTTTGACTTAAATAAATATTTTTAAAATTAGGTAGAAATACCACTTGAAGAAAATATAGATTTTATAAAAACTATTTACACATTACGAATCAATTTATCAATTGATTGATGTTTGAAAACCTATATGAATCGATTCATACATCGATTCATGAAGAACAGTGTTGAAAATTTTTTAAACTAAAGGTGGGGATTTTTCTTTGAATCAATTTAGTAATCGATTCAACAACTAAAAATTAGTTATTCTATTACAATTCATTACAACAGTTATATAAGCCTAACTACCTTCTGTTCTTCAATAGTTTTTACACGATTTTCTTTCTCCTTCAAGTGCAAAAATCTCTAATCAAAGTGCAAAACCTGATTTCTCTCTACCACACAAGAATTCTGAGATCTAATCAAAAAATTCTGAATCAAAGTTCTATTGAATTCATCTTAGCTATTTGAGATTTCATCTCAAACCTCTGGTATTATATTTGACTTTACCTTATTCATTTCTTTCCTATTATTTTCTTCAGGGTTTCTGGGTTAATAGAAATCTTGTATAAGTTAGCAAAAGTCTATTATAATTCTTATGTTTATTTTTAGGTTTAGAAGATTTTAATTTAAATTCTTCTAGGTTAGTAAGATTCCTATAATTCTTGTGTTTGTTGTAAACTAGCATTTCAAGAGCCTGATCAAATCCTGATATTTTTCTTTAATTGAAGTGGTAATCTAGTTGAAAATTATCCAGTGGAGTAGACTTGAATTATGGTTTCAATTCAAGTTGAACCACTTTAAAAACTTGTGTCTTAATCTTTACCTTTCTGCTCCTACATTCATAATCTTGCTACACAACTATTAACTTTGTTGTTTGCATATTCATCAATTAATACTTTATTGTGCTTCTTGATTAAAAAGAATAAATCTCAATTTCTGTTAAGATTAAAAAGAAGAATTAATTGCATATAAAGGAGTATACAAATTTCCCTAAAGGAATAAGGGTAAGATCTATGATTTACATAGTTTATTTTCTAATTCTAGGGACCTGACACATTGCTTTGTAGATCAAGTCATGAAAAATTGCATTTGCGGCCCTTGGATAAGTTACTCTTGTATTTTTCAAATCAAAAGGCATTACCACCCGTTCAAAGGTCCCTATTGCTCTAGGAAATCTGGATGTTGTCTTCGACATGTCATCGTCTATAATGTAAACTTGATTATATCTGGTGTTTCCATTCATGAAGCTAAAATAATGTGCCTTAAAGTAGAATCAATTAGCATATCAATTTTAGCATGGGGAACCCATTTTTCAATATTATGTCATTTAAGTTTCTCAAGTTGATGTATATCCTAAGTTTTCATTTTTCTTCACACTAGAACTGCATTTGAAATTCATTCAACATGCCTAGTGATTTGGATGAAATTGGCTTTTAGTAGCCTTTCAACATCTTCTTTAATTTTTTGGACTATATTAGGAGCAAAACACCTAGGAGCCTATTTGTGTGGCCAAAATCTTTCCTTGATTGGTAACCTCTGTTCAACTAGGTTTCAGCTTAAACATGACATTTCCTCATAATTCCATGCAAAACAATCTACTTATTCTTTTTATACCTGAATCATTCTTATTTTCTCGACCTTAGGTAAAAGCAACCTAATGTAGGTCAACCTTTAAATTCACTTGTTGTAAAGGATCTTAAACTTCAATTTCCTTATTATCATTTCTCAAAGGTGAATCAAGAAATCCAAATGGATTGTCATCATAAATGCAATCTAAAAGAATCATTGCTTCCTTCCACTAGAGCATGTAGGCTTAGTTAATTGATATCATTCATTGTTTTCATATGTTAAACCTTAATTTATGGCTTTTAGGATCATAACGAATCCTAATGAATTCAAAATACAAATGTCAGTTTCTTTTGGTTCAAATTCACCTTCTACTATTACAAGTTTGATGTAAAAACTATAAATTTCAAAATTTGGCATTACATGACTACACATAATAAGGGCTATTGTTAGTGGGGATGCATTCTAATTTATTGCCATCGGTCCATGATACTAACCTCTGATGAACAATTGAAGGTATAACACTGGTTGCATGGATCCAATCTTAACCTAATAACAGGTTATAACTTGATTTGGATGGAATCATCACAAAAAGAATTTATTAGGATATGGAGTTGACTTTCAAATTGACCAGTACCACTCCCTTTGATGTTGACAATCTCCCATAAAAATTTGATACCACAATGTTTGATAGCACCAAATCTGTGATAGATTTTTTCATTTGGTTAAAGTTGATCATAACATTAGATTTAGAAAAGTGCCACTATCGACTAAGATGAGTTTATTCTTTTGTCTATTAGCATGTGCTTTTACATGTAAAGGTTGCAAATGACCTTTAATTTGTTCTGTTAGCCTCTCAAAGAAAGCATTGGTGTTTTCATCTAAAACAACTATCTCATTGCAATCATTTTCATCATAAAAATTATTGATGGAACCTTATTTGGAATTCACCAAAACTCCATTAGCAAAACACAAACCCAGTTGATTTCCATTTTTTAAGCTTTGGTTTTCAAATATTTTGTCAATTCTATTTTCTCCTATTTGTTCTTAATGATGTTTGACTCTCTAGGGCTTGATGGTATTTGGTAAAAGTAATAGCCTATTTTTTGTTTCCTCCTAAAAGTGGTATGTCTTTGTATTCGATCCTTTTGAGCTCTCGTTGGATGTGGATTTTAGTAATTAGGATTGTACCATTTGTTCTACCCTTTTAGGATTCTAGGATTCCATATTTGTTTCTTGGTTAGCTGTGGCTCGTTGGTTATCCATATTTCTTTTGGTAGATCCTCTCGAGGTACTTAAGTTCAGTTGAAATAATTTTTCTCTCTTTTGTTCAATTGATTTTGATAGTTAAAGTCAATTCTTTTAAAGAATGATTTTTCTTTTGCATCCCTTTTTCTTTTAATCTCCCTTAATTTCTCTTTCTGTTTATCTTCCTTCCAAACAATTATACCTCTTCACATGGTTAAAGCAATTTTTTGACCTTTTCTTTTTCCTTTGGGTTTATTTTGTTGTGCTCTGTGAAAATAGTAAGTAAGACTCTTACCTCATCATAATACATTTCACATCAGTGACATATTTTTACTATCCCATCTTTGATGTTGATCCTTTTGAAGAATTCTAAATTTGATTCACCTTTTTTCTGGATAGACTTTGGGTATGAAAGGTGCATCAAGAAATCATCATATTCATTAATGGTTACCACATTCACCTTGGCTACAGTCACTTCACTTGATTTTGAAGGTTCAACATAGTTTACAATTATTGGGAAAGGATCTTTTTCTATTATTATTTCTTTTCCTTTATTTGCAAACCTAAGGCGTCCCTATCTGATAGCTTTTTCAATCATATACCTGAAATGTACACAATTTTTAGTAATGTATCAAACATGTTATGATATTTGCAATATTTTTTATCTTTGACTTCTTCCCTAGTCAAAACTCTATGGCCATCAAATAATGTAATATGTTATCTGTTCACAATATGTCAAAAATTTGATTTGTCTTATTTATGTCAAAAGAATAATTTTTCTTATTTATGTTGTTCCTCTTATCTTTAATTTCTACATTTTTTAGCAAAAGACAAGTATTTAGAGAGTCGGGTTTTAGTTCAGCTAAATACATTTTATTTTTATCCTTCATTTCTTCTTCTTTGACATAGATTTCTTTTTCTTTTTGAAACAAAAATTTCTTATTTTTCTTCTCTTCCTCTTTATACAATTGCTCAATTTGCCTTACTTTTTTGGCAAATTGAGACATGTTAGTTATATACTAGTTGACAAGCCTTTTTCTAATTGCAAAATCGAATCCTGCCATAATAATTTTAACTATTGCAGATTCTACTATCTGAGTAAAATAATGGCTTCTTGCTTGTCAAAACCAAGATAGGTAATCATCACCACTTTCCATAGGTGACTTTTTCATATTAAATAGACTAGTTAGACTAATCCTCATTTTTCCTTTGTAAAATGGGTCACAGAACAATTTTTCTAACTGTTCTCAAGAATACGCAAAATTTGGTGATAAGCCTAAATACAAAACAAAAGTAATTCTGGTTAGGGATAGAAGGAAAAACTTCATTTCTAAACAATCATTCCTTGCTAATTCTCAATATTCTACGGTGAATCTAGCTATATGTTTAACTGTTGACTAATTATTCTTGCCAAAAAAGGTTGTAAATTTTAACAATTTAAAAACCTCTAAGGGGCTCTATTTAATTTATCGATTTTGGAAATGCGCCCATATAATTAAGATAAACATTATATCTTCCTAGTTGATTCAATAATTGTTTGACTAAGAATTGAATATTTTGTTCTAGTCAATCTAAAAAAATTCAATTATAATTCAGGTTTATCAGGATTTGTGTGTTGTCATTAATTCGATTGTCATTCTGAATTCTTTCTTCCCCATGTCAAAGTATTCTAATTTGACCATACTATGGCCATTCCAATTCGGGTTCTTCAATTTTTTATGTTTTCATGCCTGTTCCATCATCATGATTCTTGTAATCGTGATTATCAATGTTTCGACCATTGTTTTGATTTTGATTGTTGCTTAGATAAATTTTCATTTTTTCTAATGCCTAATTCATTTTTTGCTGACACAACACATTATTTTCTAACACTACTTAAATTATAGTCCCAATCTATTATGACATTAGATGGATCATATCATAATTACTTTCATCCATCTGCAGTTAAAAAATAATAACATTTTCAAGACTCAAACCTAACAAATTTCCATGGTAATTTTAGTTCATTTATAGGAAATATGATATGCCATAAGGCATTAGCCACCTAAGTATTGGTCCACTATTATCCTGTGGTCCATTTCCAACCGAATTATTATTATTTTGGTTTTTATTTGGTGTTTCTTGTTGATTTCTTCTATTTTAGTTTTGATTTTTGTTGTTTCTCTATATATTGTTTTGGTTATTCTAATTGTTAACAACTACATTTTCAGCAGAATCAACATTACTAGCATTTTCATTATTGATAGGCCTCTCTTCATTTTCAGGGTCATTTTGAGACTTATAGTAGATATGTTTTTAGAATTACTTAACAGAATAATACCACTTTTAAGGATCATACAATATCCCAAACTTGAAATACCTTAACTGCATCCCACCGAATGTGGTAATTTGTTTTGAGTCAAATTTCACAGGTTAGAAAGTTTTGACTCCAAGGTGGGTCCTTCACAGAAAATAGGCTAGATTTTCGATCATCTAGAAAATTCAGATGAAGTAATACAGTTGAAAATAACAAAACATGTAAAGATTTTCACTTTAGATGTTGTGAATTACAAAAATAGGCATGATAATGGCATATGGAATTACAAACATGCTGTCACAAGTTGGCCTTATGAACCAATATGATAGGCAAATGCACTCGATTTTGGATGAAATTTAGCATAAAAATTAAACATGAAAAGGAAGCCTTATGATGCAAATTTGGAAGCAAATATATTTATAGATTATTTTTCTAAATTTTTCCCATTTTGAGAGTATTTGTGTCTTTTTAGCATCAATCATTTGTCCAATACGAGTAGAAAAGTATGTGGTTACAATCCTTACTTTTTTTTATCTTCATGTCCATATGAGATGACACATTAGAACCCTTAGGAGTAAGAAGAAAGTCCTTATATCAATCGAAAAAAAGTATGTCTCCTCATGTTATTAGGGTTTTTGCTTAGAATGCTTTTTAAAAGGGCGTATCTGGTACAAGGTGGGCACTATGACTCGAGTTAAGGATTAGAATGTGAAGCTTAAAGATACTCCCCTACATACCCAAAATTATATAATGAGACATATATTAATAAAATGAAATTGTTCTTCTCTTTACTTTTAAAAAGTCCCTTCTCGATATGCACTTGATGTTTCTTATGTAGCATGCTCTTTGAGACTTGATATATGCTAATACTTTGACTACACGCTCATGTTTGCTTACAGACATATTGCATATGGGATTTTAGTTGTATGGGTGACAAAATCCTCAATGCCCTAATTATCTATCCAAGTGTGACTTGAATTTATTAAAAGGCTAGCATGTTAGTCAAGAGTTAGCATCAAGCACTGCACAGTTTTGGCTAGAAAGCTATCAGCCTGTGACAATTGGTAGCAGAGCCTGGTTATGCTAAGGAGAGCAGATCGGATAGGCTATGGTTGGGGTAGAATCAACTTGTCGAAAGCATATAAAGCTTGTGAGTGAAGCAAACACTTGTGGGAAATAGCGAAGTAATGTTGCTAAGGACTTAACTATAAGGGATGCAAGAGGTTGGAGCAATTCAAGGGCTAGTATGTGATATATTACATTTGAGGGAATGTTAACAAATCATCAAGTGCAAATATGTGCAGAAGTTGGAGGACTTATT
Organism: Saraca asoca; assembly: GCA_026873985.1. Classification (NCBI taxonomy): domain Eukaryota; kingdom Viridiplantae; phylum Streptophyta; class Magnoliopsida; order Fabales; family Fabaceae; genus Saraca; species Saraca asoca. The sequence continues at coordinate 7,844 of JANHAO010002330.1, forward strand.
GTATAATACGAGACATTAATTATACTAATCATTCATAACAGGCATTCAAGGGAATGCAAACCACTTGAGAGAGTAAGTGAATTGATGGCCTATCTAGTGGGAGAAAGCCCTAGGAGAAGCCCTAATCTTACGGAGAAAGCTTGACCATATCCCTAAGGGACATATTAGCTATCAATAAAGCCATATTTGTGCTTGAGAAAACATGGCCACAATTGGCGGTAAACATATCTTGCAAGATGGCACATCTTTCATGATGTGTTGAGTAGACAAATCTTGTTAGAGGAGTCTAAAATCATATCAAAGGGCATGAATTTTACTTGGAGGAGTAAAACTAGAGGGGGAATGAGATGATCTAAGAAGGATCCATTATGCACAATCTGCAGATGCAAAGAGCAAGCTGCAATATTAATCCATAAGATTCGAGACAAGATGCTAGGGAACTAGCACATCATAGTTGCATGATAAGAGGCAATAATACCCCGCGTAGTGAGCTAGAGCTACATAGTCACGTAATAGAGTTATGATAATGACCTCAAGGTATAGTGGACTAGTACTACATAGTTGTAAGATAGACTTTACAGCAATGACCATGAGATTCACAATTGCTTGTGCACAAGCAAAGTGAAACTTGAGTTAGAGTGGAGGATGCTTAATGCTTAACCCCTATCAAAGTCATTGATATAATGAGCCATCATAAGGATGCACTCAAAGAAGAAGTGTTTAGTAGCTCAAAAAATGCCAAAAGAGGGGGCACTGATCATCGAAGAAGTTACCATTAGGGCAAGATACTAGTGAGTGGCTATGAGGGTAATGGGAGATGAGCTAGTATCAACTTCAAAAAGATGACACTCAAGGGAATGAACTTAGCAAAGGTCATAAGGACCATAGTGCTAGATAGCATTAACTCCAAAATGACTGTGATGGATGAGTGATACCATAAAGGTGTCAATTCAAAGATCGTCAGGAGGATCTAATCGAGTGTGAAAGTTATGTAGTGGAAGTATAATGGATTGATCAAATCTAACACGAACAAACTTGTACGCAAGATATGGGACTTGCACTTAAACAAGATATGAGACTTGCATTTATCACATCAATGGTATAAAACATTGGATATGGGACTATCTGTCAATAGACATCCAAAATACTAAGCAAGGGCACAAGTTATAGAGGTATCAAACACTTATGCTATAGAGGTAGCAAGTCAAATCAAGTGCTATAGAGGTAGCAAGTCAAATTGAGAGCTATAAAGGTAGTGAGTCAAATCAAGAGTTATGTGGGGACAATGTATTACAAACTGCACAGGAAGTAAGGCAGCACAAGTTACAAAGGCAATAACTCAAATACTATAGAGGCAATAGGACAAGAAAAGTTATAGAGGATAGAGTTGGGAGAGCTATGGAGATAGTGACATATGAGTTTGTGTCAAGATAACAAAGTTAAGTCTACAGAGGTAGAATACAAAGTCTGCAAAGGCAACAACATCAAAAACACTAAAGATGCAAAGGTATCGAGAATTATGGAGGGAAAGCAAATGTGCAATGGTGCAAGTTCAAGGAGATAAAGCTAAGAAGAAGTTTACAGAAGAGTTGAGGAGTAGCAAACTGACAACAATCTTGAACGCTATGTTAGGTTGAGTGTTGTTCATTAAAGCCTTTTGAATAATGTTAGCTCAAAGAGACAAGTAGAGCGGTAGAGGAAGTAATTCGAGTGAAACAGACTAAAGACCCACATGAAGATTTGAGAAGCCACTCAAAAAAAGAAACCTTCATGGAAGCTGTGTCAAATAGAGGCGTTAATGAGGGCATTGACATTTGAAGTGGGGGAAAATATCACAAGTTAGCCTTATGAAACAATTTGATAGGTAAACATACTCAATTTTGGATGAAACTTGACATAAAAATCAAGCATAAAGAGGAAGCCTTGTGGTGTGAGTTTGGAAGTAAATGCACTTATAGATTATTTTTCTAAATTTTTCCCATTTTGGAGGCATTTGTGTCTTTTTAGCATCGATCATTTATCCAATACGAGTAGAAAAATATGTGGTTGCGATCCTTATATTTTCATCTTCACGTCTATATAAGATAACGTATTAGAATTCTTAAGAGTTAGGAGAAAAGTCCTTATATCAAATGGGAAAAAGTATGTCTACTCTTGCCATTAGGGCCTTTGCTTAGAGTAATCTTTAAAAGGGCACATCCAATGACAAGGTGAGCACTATAACTCGAGTTAGTGATTAGAGTGTGGAGCTTAGAGATACTCCCTCTACAAACTTAAAACTATGTAATGAGCCATATATTAATAAAATAGAATTATCCTTCTCCTTATTTTTAAAAAGTCCCTTCTTGATATGCAATAGAGGCTTCTTATGTGACAGGTTCTTTGAGACTCAATATACGTTAATGTTTTGATTACATGCTCATGTTTGCTTGCAAACATGTTATACATGGGATTTTGGTTGTATGGGTGATAAAATCCTCAATGCCCCGATTATCTATCCAAGTGTAGCTCAAATTTATTAGAAGGCTAGCATGTTGGCCAAGAATTGACTTCATATGCCATATGACTTCGACTAAAGAGCTATCGGCCAGTAACACATAGAAGTGGAAGAATTCCTAAAAGTTAGAAAAATGAACAGAGTGTTGAATTGTGTAGTAGAGTGTCACAAAGAACACAGAGTGTGTTTGGGTAAGTTATCAAACTAAAAAATTTCCAAAGGCTTTCTTAGTCCATTAATGCCCTATTTATAAGAACCATCGGTAGTTTTCTTCATATAACCATTCATGAAAGCCAACTCCTATGAAAATGAATATGTGATCTAAAAAAGAGAAATAAAATAGTTAAAAATGATGAAATAACTGCAAAGCAACTATTTCTCAAGTGCTTGACTCGTGTACTTGCTTCAGTTGTATTTGTCAACTATCTAATCTATTTCATTCTAGCCTTATTTCAACTTCGAGCATGTAATCAACTATATTTCATAAGTGCTACCTAACACATTGTGACATTGTCATGTAGACAAATTAGTTATTATATCTCTATCATATTGCAACAAAATTTTATAGCAAAAGGAAGTTTAATATTAAACCAGATGGGAGAAAGCAAACAAAGGAGAAAGTTGACTCCACTAAAAAGGCTAATCTCTTTAACATAGTAAAAAAAAAAAGATTAAACTAAAAGGAGATAATTACTTAAGAGAGAAATTGAGACCTATTATTAATGATGATGATTTATTAAAATTGGATGAAATAGGTTTTACAAAAAAAAAGCAATAGATCCTATAAGGAGATGTTACTAGAAGGTGATGCTTTTAGTGATAATTTGGAAGAGGAGGAGGATAGGATTTCAGAGAATAAAAGTGAGAGAGAGAAAGAGAAGGATGAGGAGGATGTGGAAAACTTTAATGGATTCAATATAATTAAGAAGATGGATGGAGAAAGATCATGTCCAATTTCTTGATTCACCTAAAAAAGAAAAAATGATGTGTTAACAATAGAGAAAAACCCTAATTATAAAGCAGCTTGGCTAAAAAATTGGCTTTAAGGCTTTAGGATTCTAGTTATAGGCAAGGGATTGTATATTAAAAATAATAGATCTTACCATTGAATACTATTTGATTAAATTTACTTCCTATTCAAACTTTGAATATGTTCTCCTTAGTTGATTTATGATCACTACCTCACAATTAGTGGAGCAAATAAGTCGAGTTATTTGTGAACTACTCAAGTTTAGCATGCATAAGGGCTCAATTCAATTTAATTAATAAACACATAAGCTTAAACATAAAATTAAGCTTGATTAATAAACGAGTCAAGTTTGAGAATCTTAAAACCTAGCAATTTAGGTTATGAACAGCTCATTTAAAAAAATAATTATATATATTATATTTTATATGTAATATCATGGTATAAATATATAAAATATCATATAATTATTTTTAAATATCATACTATAATTATCATTATTATTTTATCTAATAGGTGATACTTTTAAATATTTATTATCTATTTTCTTTTTAAGTAGAATGACTTACTAAATGACTTCATAGCTTATCTAGATTTAGTAATGTGAAGAATCCAAAGATAAAATAATAACTTAATATTTTGAATGAAATTTTGAAATTTGAAAAACTAAATATATGAATCTTTTTGTAATGATGAATAAAGATTATTTATATTTTGGTTGTATTTATTTATTTACTGAAAAAGAATAAGTGAGATAAATGAGTTAAGCTCAAGCTTAGCTTGTTTATATATAAGCCAAACTTGAAAATATTAAGATTCAGTACTATTCAGCTCTTTTACACCCTTACTTACAATCCATTAATGGAATCTTGGTTTTGATCTTGAGGAAGCTCAAATCAAGAAGGTGGTTGTTGGATTCATCTGCTAGGCTTACTTATCATATTATATGACAAGAAGTTCTTCACCTACTTAGGCAATGGAGTTGGCAAAACCTTAGAGGTAGATGCCATAACTTCTTAGTAATCAAAAGGAAAATATGCCAGAATTTGCATAAAGGATAACTTAGATAGAGTGCTACTTTTAGAGTATTTAATTTTTTTAAAAAAAACTTATTCTAACAAATATAAAAACATGCTTTTGATATGCTTAAAATGTGAAAAATATGGGCATTATGTGGAGGGTTACCTTGAAAGACCATCATCAACGAGAAATAATAAGGATAACATGGTGGAAGTTAACATGGATAAAAGGGAGAATGTAGCAAATCATAGTCAACATCTAGTATCTGGTGATTGGATGATAATTTAGAAATCTCACAAGCCTAGAAAGAATAAAATCTTTGATGGAACTAAATATGGGTTCAATACTAAAAATCATCAAGCTAACAAAACAATGTCAAGATTTAAAGTTTTCGGTGAAGAAGAGATAAATGACAATGTGATATATGGCCTTTAGGAGGCTGCAGAAAAATTTTCATTTAATTTCTAGGAGCATGTCATAGGGATTCCTATTTCTTGATAAAAACAAAAATCAAAACCAACATAGTAAAACCTATATTAATCTAACCTAACCTAAGTCCCAACCTATACATGATGCTTAGCATTAGGAGTGGTTAACTTGGTCTCAAGCTAAGAACAAAGAAATGGTTAATGATACCAATTTGATTTCTTTATCTCTTACTCCACAAAGAGTCCTGTCACTCAGAAACAACCAAGAAAATGTCAAGTTAAATACTTAGCTCACTTTTGTCTTTCCTACCCTAGATTTACAAGATATATCCTTTGTTTCTCAAAAAAAAATTCTTTTAATTAGCATCTGACTGATGTCCATATGAATCTTAAACCGCCTGATGATGTGATAATTAATAATGAAATTGGTATAAATGAGGTGGATAACTATATGGCCTATAATGAAGTTCAGATGAAAGATGAAGATACTTTTAGAGAGGTGGATACAAAAGTGCTATAAGATCCTTTTCTTCCCTTATTTTTTTCCTAATAATAAAGAATATTATGGTGTGGAATTATAGAAGGGTAGGTAATAAAAGTTTTTTTGCTGAAGTACAGATAGTAATAAGTAGCAATTAGCTTGAAGTTATGGTGTTACATGAAACCAAAATTTCTAGCCATAGAGGTGAAGAAACTTTAAATTCTCTTGGGTATGATATCTGTAAGTTAGCTGAAAGAAATGGTTACTCAATTGGTATCTAGTTAGGTTGGAATAGTTCCAAGATAACAGTCACTATTTTGAAATCTAACTTTCAATTTATTCATGCTAGAATCAAGCCTTTTGATGATAGATATTAGCTTTTTCACTATTGTGTATGCGAATCTAGTCTCTATATAAAAAGCATTCTTTGGAAGGATTTAGATAAGCTAAATTCCACCATTACAAAGGCTTGGCTCATTGCAAGTGATTTCAATGATAGAAAAGACACTAATGAGAAAAATAAATGCCCCCATTTAATTAGCATAAAGCTAATCTCTTTAATGATAGAATTCATTAATGTAATCTAGTTAAAGTTAAATCTTATGGAGGCAAATTTACATGGAAGGTTTGTAGAAATAAAGGCTGCTCTAGACTTTTTCGAAAGCTTAATAGAGCTTTATGTAATGTAAATTAGAAACTTAAGTTTGGAGAAGCTGCCATGAAAACTTAAACTTGATCGTCCTTTGATCATTATTCTATTATGATTTAATTATATGGTAATGCTCAATGTAAGGACAATAGACCTTTCAGATTTGAAGTTGCTTGGCTTTCTCACCCTGATTTCTATAGCTTCATCATGGAAAACTAGAATGAGAAAGTTAACATAGTGGATGTTGGAATTGTACACTACAAGCTAATTACATATGATGTAATATAACATATTTTATAATTATTTTATTCAAAGTAATTATTGCTAGTAATGGTATTTTATTTAACATACATACTTTAGATATTGTTTGGTAAAGTCCATAGGCAAAGAGGGCTAATAGACGAAATCATACATCAAGATGACAATCATGAAATAGGATTCCTTATAAATCTTGATCTTAAATGCTCTTTGTCATAGAATTATTAGGAATAGATACCAATTATTCAAATAGACTAACATATATGATGCATGCTCAATTGAGAGGATGTCTCATTACATAGACATTGGTGTAGAGACATTAATATGTGTGTGTGTATGTGTGTGTGTGTGTGTGTGTGTGTGTGTGTGGGTACTCATTAGTGGAATGAGTTCATTGAGTTGACCCACTTAAGAATTCCTAAATGGAATATAAATAAGTTGAACTGAAATTTTTATGTTGCGATGGTACTGATTGGTTCTTAGACCTAAGATATCATATTAATCTTATATATAGTCAACTATATTTCAATGCTGTTATGATTCCTAAGAATCATAAAAAGGACAAATGTTTGGTATAGCTTTGTTATATATGAAGGTTTATAAATGTTAACAAAGGATCCATCACTTCTTGAAATGAGGTGAAAATGTTAGCATTTGTTTAATACCCTAACTCAGGAAATCCCTGGCCAAGGTACGTTGAAATTAGAAAAGAGTTTTATGAGTTTCACAAATTAGCCATGTGTAAAGGAATGGATATATAGTTATCAAATGATTAGGATTAGGATTTTTGACTTAATACAATATCCTAAGTTTGATTAGGGCATTGGACAAATGGAAGGACTGTACTACATGGTAATTGTAAGTGAAAAAGATCATATTTATAATTTACACTAATTAGATTTTCATGACATGTTGTTAGACATTAATCATGATTTATGAGATTTTGAATTAATGAGACTAATTTTAAATATTAAACTAAAAATGTTTAATTTAATCATGAATAATCATATTCCTTTATTAGCTTAGAGGTGAACCTAAGGGTTACATATATAAGGTTGGATGTATCCATATTTATTTATTTAGAGAGAATAATTTAATTATAAAATAATTAATAATTTAACTATGAGATAGTTAATGAAAAAATAAATAAATATAGATAAAGAATTTATTTATTTATTTATTATAGAAATGCTTTAGAAAATTCCTTGTTCACTAGGCAGTAATTGATTACGATTTCTAAAAATAAATATAAATAAAAAGTTTATTTATTTATTTATATCATTAGACAATTTTTCAGTGAATTCCTTATTAACTAAGCAATGGTTAATTAGTATTCCTAGAAACCCTAGTAGACCTAAAAAAGTAGAAAACTTGGTACGTAAGTCATGAGATGACTATAAAAGAATATCTACAATAATTGTAGAAAACTCTAATTCGTAATAGTGATTATAAGAGTTATAGTTACTAGCCACCAAATTTATGTGTGCTCATGTGTTAAGCTAATCATGAAAAATTACCTTATCTTCTTTGTTTTTCTCTCTATTATCATTATTCACCAACGCTAACATGATGGTGTGATGAAATAGAGGCTGACCATGTAAACTTACCAAAGAGAAGACATGCTTAGGTCTCTCTTCATGAAGTTCTAGAATATATTTCAACCAAGCAAGAGATATATCTTCTTTCTAGTTGTTTTTCTTTTAATTCAAATAATGCATAAACAATCCTCGATATAGAAATTTGATTTATTAAAATTTAATTTTTATTTTTTTATTCCACTGTGCAATCTAATTGTCTTTAGTTAAGATCTCTTGACAATTGAAACTTTTAATTTCCTTACTCTAACTTTTTTAGATTAGAACAAGATAATATTTTGGCATATTAGGAAGAGGAAAAATGAGTTGTTAGACCTATTAGGTGATATTTAGAGGGCTCAGGAGAGTAGTTCTAATTCATTCCTACACAAATTGGAAGTTAATTACAGGCTGATCTTTCCCAAACTCTGAAACAAGAAGAAATAATGTGATATAAAAAATCTAGGACTATGTGGTTAACTCAGGGAGAAAAAAACACAAGATGTTATCACACTAAAATAATTACTAGAAGAAACGAGAATAAAGTGAATATGAAGAGAAATGATGGAGTGGGTGGATCAAATAGAGGATTTAATTAACATGATTTTATCCTTCTATTAAAATTTATTCAAGAAGGATGATGAAACTTTGAATTTAGCTTCTACTACTATAAACTATCCAATATTAACTAGAGATCAAATTTGATGAGGAATTTATCTACAACTGAAATAAAGAAAGATATCTTTTCCATAAGAGGCACTAAAGCTCCTAATGAAGATAATTTCATGGCTATCTTTTACCAAAAAAACTAGAGTGTAATGGATCATAGTGTATGTAAGTTTGCGGGTCATGTTTTTAAAGGAAGAAGTCTAGAAAACATTAATAGAACTCTTATAGTTTTCATTCCAAAAATTGGGAAGCCAGATTTTGTTAACCAATTCAGACTTATATTCTTATGTAACGTTATCTATAAATGTGTTACTAAGTTTGTAGTTAACAGGTTGAAGCCTATTTTATATAACATTATCTATAAATGTGTTATTAAGTTTGTAGTTAACAAGTTAAAGCCTATGTTATGCCAACTTATTTCACTTTTTCAAGCCAGTAGGTGCATTCAAGATAACATCATTATAACTTAAGAAATAATTCATTCTATGAGCAAGATGAGAGGAAGAAAAGGGGTTTTTTTTTTGTTATTAAAGTAAATTTAGAAAAATCCTATGAAAGATTGAATTGGGATTTTATAAAGTTGATGCTAACGAAAATAGGTATGGATGATTTATTTCTGTAGCTAATTATGAGGTGCATTTCCTCTACTTCTTTGAATGTATTATGGAATTGCAGTAAAACTAAATATTTTAAGCTTTCCAAAGAGGTCAGACAAGGAGATCCATTCTATCTTTATATTTTTGTCCTATGCATGGATAAGCTTTCTCAAACTATTTATTATGTAGTTGAGAATAAGAGATAGAATCTTATGATGATTGGAAGGAATGGCCCTAAAATCTCTCATTTAATGTTTATGGATGATCTTAGTCTCTTTAGGGAAGCTTTTGATAGATAAATTGAAAGTCTGGCTAATTACCTTAATACTTTATATAAACTGTCAAGATAGAAGGTTAACCATGCTAAAATCAACATTTTTTCCCACAAATGTGAAGGAGGAAACTAGGAAGAAAATAATGGATAAGTGTGGATTTTCTCTTAGTGTTGATTTGGTGATGTATCTAGAAATCCCCATTATTCATAAAAGAATTACTGAGACCACTCATAGTCATGTGGTCAAGAAAGTGCAAGACAAGTTCAAAAGTTAGAAAATGAAGTGTTTATCTATGATAGGGAAGGTAGTCTTTGCAAAATTTATGATAGGATTTCTCCCTATCTACTCATTGCAAGCTGCTATTATACCTAAAGGCACTTTGAAAGACATTGAAAGATATCAAAGAAGCTTCATTTGGTGTTATGATTTTAATGACAAAAAGATTCACACTATCCCATAGAGCATATTCTATTAACCAAAGGACTTTGATGGTCTTGGATATTATAATCTGAAAGACATGAAAATAGCATGCCTTCTGCAACTAACTTGAAAGCTTTCAATAGATTACAATGGTCCTTAGGCTGAAGTTCAACATGAAAAGAATGGTGGGGATTGAAATTGGCTTTATAAGGTTGATTTCAAGCATTTAGATTCTTTTCTTTGGAAAGAGCTATGCAAATTTTGGTAATTTTTTCAAGAAGGAATTCTTTAGAGTATTGGTTAAGGTCATCATGTGAGGTTTTGGCAAGATAATTGATTAGAAAGGAAAAATCTTGCTAATATGCATTGGATCATTTGTCTCTAAATTTAAACAATACGATGACGGATTTCATTACTTCAGAGGGTAATTTGAACTTTAGTTTATTTAATCAATTTCTTCATATGAAGATTGTTTAAAAAATTCATGCATATCATCCTCATCTAGAAAAAGCTAGGCTTGATATTCCTTAATGGTGCATAAGCCATCAGGGAAATTTTTTGGTGTCTAGTGCCTATGATTTAGTGCATAGGATGACCAATGCATATGATAACAACTTTTGGAGTATTCTTTGGAAATGAAAAGTATAACATCCCCCTAGGGTTAAGAAATTAGATTTGAACAAAGGTCTCGTAGGATAACCAATTGACCATAAGTGCAATCCACGAGGGTGGGCTGGCTGGTTGACCACTTCTTAAAAAGTTGTTTATTAATTAATGTTAGGTTTGACAATACTTAATGTATAAAGTTTATAGTTACAAAATTTTAATATAGTTGGGTATTACCCAAAGATGAAACGCTATTGAGAAGAAGCCCTGGCACAGTTTACAATGTGAAAAACAAATTTAATGTAAAATTAACCTAACCAATTATGTTTCTAATTTCCTTGAATTTCATCTAGGTATTCTATATAATCAATTAAATTGTTTTTATCAAAGTTTTTGCCACTTTGCATTGCCTAGGCTAGAGGCCAAATGTAATACTAAGAATAGGCTAATGTGTTGTATGATGTAGAGAATCCGTATGACTAGGTTAGTGGGGTTCTAACCTTCTGGCTCCGATTAGGCCTAAATTAATGCAATAAAAAATGATGAATTGTTATGAGACATGAATAGGTCATGAGATTATGGATTAGACTAGGAGCATACTTGAAATGTAAGATTTGATAAAACCTAGGAAATTAATTTCCTATATGATTATATGATCGATATATTTATGTATAAAATGAGTTATAAGAAAGAAATGTAGAAATAGTATAAGTTGTGGATTAATCTAGAAATCTCAACTTTGCATATACATATGAGAATAAAAGTAATGAACTCATGAAATGTTATAAAAAGTTTTATTCTATGTTTTAGAAAATTATGATTTATGAATTTTTAATTTTATTTGTTCAAACTTGTTTGTTAAGATTTCTTATGTTTATGAAAATTATTAAAATTGTTACTTGTTTTAAAACAAGGAAATTATTGTTTCAAGGTATTATATTTTTTTATTATGTCATTCTATGGTTTGCTTGAAGTAAATATTATTTTACAAAAGGGTATGTATTTATTCTTTTAATGAAAATGAGAATTTTTTTCCAAGAAAAATATTTCTCAATTCAATATCATTGCATCATCTAGGAAGCATTATGAAGGATAGTAACCAAATGAAGGTTTATGAAATAGTTATGGGTTAGTCATGTGTAGATAAGAAGGTATAATACAGGATGAAAGATAATAATGCAAAGAAATGTAAGTATTTGTATGTATGTATGTATGTAAACTGGCAAAGGGTATTGGTGGACCTACATGCACTAGGAGATGTATGATGATCACTCATGCGATAGGGGGTTATACGATAAATAGTTATACAACAGATGGTCACCTATGCGATAGGGGGTCATGGGATAAGTGCATTAAGGCACAAAAGTTATGAAAGGTTCTACAAGATAAATTAAAGAACATGACATGAAAAGATATGAAATATTGCTCCTCCAGTATTCTCTATTGCCAAGATAATTATGAAAGATCAACTTTATATAGTTATCATATATGACTTAGTAAAACAAGTATAATGATTCCAAATTATGTTATGTTTATGATGTGATAGAATAGTCAGCAATGACAAGGATAGATTTTGACTACAAATGATCAAATATGAAAGTCTTGGAGATGATTATGATTACGTTTTTGAAAAGCATATGAAAGTGCATTTTCCATTATATATATATATACACACAAATATATGTGTATTATATGTATGTCTATACATATATGTATATGTTTGATTAAAAGAATTTTAACCCAAAATTTAATTATTATTTTTTTGCTCACTAAGTGGTTATACTCATCTGTTCTCATTAACATTTTTCATGTTAATGAGTTTTATGGAACATATATTAATTAAGACAAACCTTAAGTTATTATATCTGATTGAAATCAGACACGTAGTTCTCTTAATTTGCTTTTGGTGATTAGTGTTCATCTAACCAGACATTAGATCCTCATATGTGATTTTGAATTTTAGAAAAGATTTTATTTCAATTTTAAAAATTATTTATTTAAAAGATTTTTATTCAAGATATTGCATACCATGAGTTTTAAGATAAGGCCCAAGAGATATGTTTTTTGCATTAATTTCATGTTTTCAAATTATGAAAAAGATTTTCAGTAACAGATTGCTTATGGATTCATAAATCACCATAAGGTGATTTGTGCCTATCACACTCTCAGATTTAAAGATATGGTAGGTTGGTATAGGAGCTATGGTTATATGTCTAGCACAACATGTTAGGACTAGTGGATACCAATTATGCTGGTATGCATCTAAGAGCTTCCTTTATTTATAGGGAATCCATTGATCCAAACACTAAAAGTAATTAAGTCCACATAATAAAAAAAAGTATAAAATAGGAAAATTATTATGTGATTAGATTAGAAAGTGAATAAATATTCTGGGAATTATAATTTTACCCTTAAATAGGTACAAGAAATCATAAAAGTACCCCCAGATATAAGTTAAAGATGGACAATAAAGATAATGACAAGGGTGACAAATGAGTATAAGAAGCCAAGGATCGAATTACCTCTAAAGATAAAAGTAAAGTACAAAGGATGATTGTACCTTTGATCAACTAGGAGGTAACAAAGATTTGGTAATTCCCACGCGATAAAAGTAAACCAAGAAAATTAAAAGAGTCAAGTTGGACAATTTTTATTCTGAGTATGAGTTAGGAGAAATGAGAAAGGAAATAAGCAAAAAAAAAATGGTCAACTACAGGTCAACAATCAACTAACCTAACTAAATAGGCAAGTGCTCAACTGGATACTTAGTAGTCAGTCAATCAACTAAACCAGACAGCCTACATAAGGTTTGCCTCTCATTTTCTCATTTTATACCAAATTTTTCTCAAAATTCTCCTATTTTCTTTGTTTCTCTCCTTCTAAGAGTGACACCTAAGTGAAACCCTGCTCAAATTTCCTCCTTAAATCTCAAGCATTCACCGAAATGGTCGAACAAACTCTAATTAACTTTGATTTTACCTTATGTCTTAATCTAACTCCAATGTAGAGATATGGGCAAACCATAGGGACTAGAAATGTATAAAAAACTAGGTTTCTTGGTACAAACTCTAATAATTTTTTTTGTACAAACCAAGTACTATAACTATCGGAGCACCAAAGGTGGCTACAGCTCATGGTATAAGACAATAACTACCATGAGGAAACTATCAAATACTTCTATGCAAACTTGTGTAAGGTGTCTAACAACCTACTAGTTCTACTCTTGTTTGTCTGAGCAAAATGCATCACTTTAACCACTTCTATCATTCGAGACATATGCAAATGCTCAAATAATAGGACTATAGTTGGACATTAATAGACCCCTAAACATTTAGCAGCAGCTAAGATAGGTCACAAACAAAGAGATAACTGAGGTTCAAGGTAGGCCATCTATTCTTGACCTACCCCTAGTTTCTAGTACTTTGCATAACACCAAGCAGGACATAAATCCTTACTCATCTACATTTACATGTGTGTGCTTTCATATCTCTAAGTTAAACAATCCCTTTAACCTCCTTGACACCATTTTAAGTCACATGCTAACTATGGCAATTGCCACATCCCAGGGTTCCGTACCTTATAGACCAATCCTTATAAAGACCTTCAGTTATAGAGGTGTGACTTTGAATAGCTTGGTATAACCTACCCTAAACCCATGTCAATCAACATGTTCAGAAACTTCAGTGACGAACAAATGGATGGCATTTGGGTTCTAAGATCTTCTCTAATGCAAATGAGATAAAGGAGGCACCCTATAAATGATATAGAGAAGGAGCTGGATTGAGCTACTAATTAGTGATAAGCAAACCCAACCCCAAGTACTCCAAAGTTGCCTTCGACATAAGCAGACACCATGTGAAGCTGCCCCTGGTTGGGCATGCAATTAACAAGCTATATAAAGTCAAGCAACGGATGAGCACTAGCATTGATTTGTCATTTAGGTCGTAGCGAGTGGAAGATAAATACCCTTGAAGGTAAAGTAGACTAACTATGTGACACTTTCTGTATAAAGGATGAGGAGTGATAAGTGACAAGTAGCCTAGGTTCAGAGCAAGCTAGTAAGATTTCATTTTCTATATAAAGGACGATGATGTACATGATTAGGATCATGTAGTTTGTTTGATTTTGTTTTCCCATATTTACATTGCATGTGGATGATGTGACCTTATAGTGAAACTATGCTTCGAAATTCATTAAAGAATTATGCACTTAAAAATTCCTTTATAATTGTATGATTTACACTTAATTGGATGCTATGTGTTATGAAATTCCATGCAAAGGAAAATGAAGGCATATTAGGGACATAATTAAGAAAGAACAAGATAAAAGATGAAATGATATGACCAAATGTATGCTTACCAATCAAGAACATGCATAAGGCGTGGCATGACCCAACTAATGTAAATATCCTCAGAGGTACCTATGTTTATTTATGAATGTTATGCTATGTGATGAAAGTAGTTCTAAATGAAAGGCATGATATGTTAAGGATATGATACATGTGCATGTGAAAAGCATCTAACACATCTAGTATGCTTTATAGTAAAAAGGGATAAAGGATAGGATCACATTAATAGGAGATATAAATAAGATGAGAACAATGCATAAGATTTAGGCATACAATGATGTTAGTGTTCAATAAGATAAACAATAGTAATGAATTAGGTTAAAGTATAGATAAGATATAATATGATGAGGCTTAATACCAAGGCTAAAAATTAAGCAAGTTAGAAAGGACTAAAGTAGTTTGGAAAATGTCACAATAGCATAACGAAAGCATGATAAAAGGCATAAGATCAATATAAAAGGAAATAGATCAAAGGAGAGTTAACAATAAAGACGGATAAGATTAAGAAAGAGAACATGATTAAAAGCTAGCTAGAGACAAGAAATGGCATCTAGAGAAACAACTAAGGACATGAAGGAAAGACTAAAGATATAACGATGAATCAAGTTGCTAGGATAGGATAGAGATAAAGCCCAAAACCCAGAATGTGCACAAGGGACAATTCGAGGATGAATTGTCTAAAAGGAAAGAATTTGTAACATCACTCCAGGATTAACCTAACTAGATTTAAACACAAATCCAATAGAGTAACTAATTAACCATAGGCACGGTCCTCGAGGGTGGACTGACTGACTGATTGATTCTTAAAGAGTGACCAATTAGTCAGTGTCAAGTCTGACAAAATTTGATGTGCAAAATTTGATATCACAAAATCCTAGTGTAGTTAGGTATTAGCTAAAGCTAAAACCTTATCGAGAAGAAGCCCTAGTGTAGTCTATAAAAAATTAACCGAATCAATTACGTTTCTGACTTCCTTTAATTTCATATAGTTATTCTATGTTGAATTTATTCGGTTAAATTATCTTCATTAGAGTTTTTGTCATTTTGTATCTAAGCTTAGGCCAAAGGCCAAATGTAATACTAGGGATAAGCTCATGCATTATATAATATGGAGAATTCATATGACCAGGTGAGTAGGATTCTTACATGATTATAGGATTAATTGATTTACGTATGAAATGGGTTATAGCAAGGAAATGTAAAAATGGTACAAATTATGAATTAATCTATAAATCCTAACTTTGCATATGTATATAAGCATAAATGTTATGAACTTATGAAATATTATAAAAAAAAGTTTTAATCTATGTTTTAGAAAATTATGATTTATGAATTTTTAATTTTATTTCCTCAAACTTGTTTATTAAGATTTCCTATGTTTATGAAAAATTATTTTTCTAAAAAAAAGGAAATTATTGTTTCAAAATATTATATTGTTTTATTATTACCATTCTATGGTTTGCTTGAAGTAAATATTATTTTACAAAGAAGTGCATATTTATTTTTTGATTCAAAATGAGAATTTTCTCCAAGAAAAGTATTTCTAAATTCAATATCATTGCATCATTTAGGAATCATTATGAAGAATAATAATTGAAAGAAGGTTTATGAAATAATCATGGGTTAGTCATGGATAGATAAGAAAGTATAGCATTGGATGAATGATAAGAATGCCAAAAGATGAAAATATGTGTATGTAAGTAGGTATGAGAACTAGCAAGGGATATTAGTGGATTTATGTGCTAGGAGATGTATAATGGTCACCTATACGATAAGGGGTTAAAGGACAAATAGTTACCCATGTAATTGGGGGTCACGGGAGAGGTGCATCAAGGCACAAAAATTATAAAAGTACCTACAAGATAAATTAAAGGACACGACACAAAAGGACATTGAAGGACGAGCTTTATATGGTCATCAAATGAAAGATGAACTTTACATGATTATCAAATATGACTTAAAAAAGTAAGCTGATGTGAACTTTACATGGTCATCAGATATGACTTAGTAAAATAAGTATAATGATTTTAGATTATGTTATGTTTATAATGTGAGAAAATAGTCAAGAAGGATAAGAATAGATTTCAAGTACAAAAGATCAAACATGAAAGTTTTAGAGATGATTGTGATTATGTTTTTGAAAAGCATATGAAAATACATTTTCCATTATATATATATATATATATATATTATGTACATGTATGATCAAAAGGATTTTCAACTTAAAGTTGGGTTTGTGTTCTGCTTGTTGGGTGGCTGTGCTCACCCCTCTCATTATCATTTTTCATGTTAAAAATGTTAATGAGTTTTATAGAAGATACTTCAATTAGGCGATACTTCAAATTATTGAATGTCATTGAAATCAAATATGTGATTCTCTTAATTTACTTTTAATGGTTAGTATCTGTCCAGTCAAGCATCGAACCCTCATATATGATTATAAATTTCAAAAAAGATTTTAAAAATTATTTATTAAAGGGTTTATATTAAAAATCTTGCATATAATGAGTTTTAACATAAAAGACCAAGAGATATATTTTCTAGTTAATTTCATGTTTTCAAATTATGAAAAGGCGTTTAGTAAAAGACTATTCATGAGTTCACAAGTTATCATAGGATAATTTATATTAATCACAACCCTAGATTTTGGAATGTGATAGAAAGGACTCGAGATAAATAGATTCTGTAACAATGGCCTACATACCAACGTAGAGAGGAGTAAAAGAAAGATTAGCAGCTCCCGGTGTAATAGCTTCAGTAAATTTCCAGAGGATACTCTTCATGTCCTCAGAGATTGAGATTGTAAAAGAACCTAGAACCTGTGGTTCAAACTTCTGGCAGTCAAGCATCGTGCTGTCTTCTTTTCTTCTGATCCAAGGTAATGGGTTAAAGACAATCTTTTTCATGAATGGGGTAATATTTCAGAATCCAATTGGTCTTTATTATGGGGTGTGCTATTTGGATGATTTGAAAATGGAGGAATCTGGAGATATTTGACAGTAGTTTCAATTATCCTCCAAATCCAAAGATGGTCATTCTTGATTTTACTAATGAGACTCTTAAAGCTGAATTAGTGGTGTTTGACACTTTTAATCTACATAAACCTACCTTAATCAACATCTTTTGGCAG
Organism: Saraca asoca; assembly: GCA_026873985.1. Classification (NCBI taxonomy): domain Eukaryota; kingdom Viridiplantae; phylum Streptophyta; class Magnoliopsida; order Fabales; family Fabaceae; genus Saraca; species Saraca asoca. Next base: position 25,762 of record JANHAO010002330.1, read on the forward strand.
CCTCCTATGAAAGAGTGGATCAAAATCAACACGGAAGGTGCTTGTAAAGGAAACTCTAGCCTGGTAGGTTGTGGAGGTATTGTTAGAAACAGCTGTGGTGGTTGGACTGCAGGCTTTATTTACAATCTTGGCTCGTGCAATTCTTTTTCTACAGAATTATGGGGGCATTGAAAGGTCTTAATCTTGCTTGGCAGTTGGGCTTCAGAAATGTTATATTAGAATCTGACTCAAAAATGCTTGATTTGCTTAGTCAGAGGTTGGAGTTCAGTTTGAAGGACAGAACCTTGCTATTTCATTGCAGAAAGCTTTTAGCTAAGGATTGCAATGTGAAGACTAATCATGTTTTTAGAGAACCTAATAATTGTGCTAATTGGTTGACTTCTTTCAGCTTATCTCAGGAGCCAGGGCCCACAGTTTACAACAGCCCTCCCAGTAGTATTTCAAATTTGTTATTTGTTGATGTAATTTGGGTCTCTACCCCTAGAGTGGTTAATTTGTAGTAGTTTCTTTTTTTTCTGGGGTTAGGCGCCTTGTAATCACAAAAAAAAAAAAAAAAAAAAATAGTTGTTATATGATCAATTATTCTAAGAATTAAAATAATAAATTAACAGAAGGATTTAAATAAGAGTAATTTGAATAACTGAAGAACTAAATTAATATTAAAATTTTTTCAAGAATTAAATTATTACAAACGAAATTAGTGAGAAATCAAAATAAATGCTTACTTTTATTTGCAAACACAGTTCTTTGAAAAGAGCTAATCACTCAGATCAGATGAGGGTCCCTGACGTGATATCCTAAATCCAGTGTTGTGTAAAATGATAATCTAACACTGCAGCACAAAAGCTCACTATAATTCTATGATTCTCTAGCTACTAATCCAATAAAGTACTAGAACTACTCATTCATAAATTTCTCACACTTTCACATATTTTACTTGATACGTATAATACTATTTAAATTAAATTGACTCCTCTATTTAAAAGTGAGTAAATAATATGAGCACGAGATAACATGAACACAATACTCACACATCACGAGAAGCATGTGGATCCAACATGCCCCACTTTTTGTGTGAGGATAGCATTTTCCTCTGAAAGTTGGCGGAATCAGTTTGATTTGGTTTGTTCAATGTGTTCAAAAGCATGAGGGATAATTTGTACAAATAGCACTATTACAAATAAAGGAAGACACTACAAGAAGTGGAAAACTAATGGAAAACAGAAACACACTGTTAATTGAACTGCATATAACTCTACTCTGAATGACTACAACAGAAAGGATGCTGCTGCTGCTCAAGGTTTTCTCAAGAGAAGAGGGTCAAGGACAGAATGAATGGAATATAGAAGAAAAATCATGTATATAATGGCTGCTATGGAACTAGCCACTAAGGCTCCTGTCACTTGTCTACAAAACGTTGGCACTTGACCACATATTGGTAGCCATCCTGCATTAGAATTCCCGTTCTTTCCCACATATGCTATAGCCAATGCTGCAGATATGCTTGAGGTCAGTAACATGGTGAAGACCTGCTCAAAAAATTAACCCATTAGTACAGTAATTCCCGCATGAATCAAGTCTACTTCAATTATAAGCTCATTACTATGTGATATCGGCTAATTGCATTACAGGAAGTGTGTCCTTTAATGTCAAAATATATGACCTAACCAAGAAATATTAGTAATTGAAGATTTTTCTACTTTGATAGTGGCCTATCTATGATCAACTCACTTCAGATTTTATCTTTTTGGACAAGAATGTTACAATCAAGTGCTTACCACTAGGTCAGAAGTTAAAACTATCAGTCAGGGTATAATTTTATTTTCTTCTTACTTCTCGGAGCCACATCAAGCATTAAGGGGCTCTGCTCATTATATACGTTATAGGTAGGGATGTTAAATCCAAGAGTTTAAATGGAGACTGATGCTACTTTGAGAGGAAGAGTAAATGGGATTTGTTGGGGTTTGAGCATCCCGCAGCATACGCCAAACTTTAAGACTGAAGGCTGATGCTATTTAAACTATTTGTTTGATCATACAGTTTTTGGAATCTGATAAAGGGCTGCTTCTGCATATGAACACTACAAGCATAAAAATATGGCATGCTGTGTTGCAGTAGCATAATGAAACTGCTATAGAACAATTACCAAATCCAAGGCAACGACGAGTCGCCAGAGCAAACTTTGTGGAGGAAGAAAGAGAACTAAGAATCCATACGCAGTCACAATAGAATTTGCAATCACAAAGTACCTAGCAAAGCAGATTAGCGGCCATTTAACCATGACTATGAATACTCTTGCAGAAGAACAACTTAACAGCATAAAAGGTCTCAGAAATTTACTTGAATGCTGGAGAGTCAGTGTACTTTGCTTCAAAGGACACTGAAAAGAAGCTAGCTGTCTCATGGCTTGTAACCATGACAATGACAGCTGCTAAGGTTCCCCCAAAGGCCAAGAACCTTAGTAGAAGATGACCAGCCCTCCTGCGATTAGCCATGAATCTCAGAAAGGCACTTTCCTGCGAAATGGATATATTCTGTTTGGTTTAGTTCAAGGGAAGGTTAAATTTAACATAAGGAACTTAGAGGAGCATATGACTAAAAGAGAGAAGGCTTAGGCTCATGAGGACGTGTGAAGGTGTTAGGAAGGAAAATAAGAGGGGTGGTGAATTTAAATTCATACTTCTTTGTGTGAGGTTAGGTGAAAAACTTTATCTGTCACTGCCACCGTCCAATAAACATTTTTTTTCTAGTTTTGCTGCTGCGTCCGTGCACCTTCTGTACGTAAGAGAGTGTAAGCAATTTGAATTTTGTGTTCATTAGTTGGTGTTTCTTGATATAGGTCATCTGTACAAATGCTTCCATCAGAAAAGCTTAGTAGGTACATGTCCTTTTCAAATTTGCATTTAACTTCTTATCGTTGTTAGAGTTTCATTCAAATGCTGAGGTACTAGAGGAAACATGTGCTAGGTTTCTCCAACCTATAATTTTTTTGCAAAATTTTCTTCTTTTTTGGATTCTGTGTACCCTATGAGTTTGTTCAGCAACCAAAAAGGAGGGTAGTACTCGCACCTCTCTTCTAGGCCATTGCTGGTTATTGTGCTGTCATTGAATGGTTTCTTACTTGAGAGTTCCTGCATTTTTCAACAAATAGACTTGGATCAACCTAGTCTTGTACTGTGAGCCCTACACATATTGGTTTATCTTTGACCGATTGGTTGGAAAATTTTAAGCCAATAGACTATTAAATTGTTTTGTCAGCCCTTCGTGATCA